>JAODAL010014135.1:0-88528 GCA_025379985.1 Phyllomedusa bahiana
CCCCTTTGGGAAATCAGAGGACAGAGGGGGGACCCCTCACACCTTGTGTCTCATCTGTAAGTACTTTTTAATGTTTAATGTCTGTACTTATACCCTATAAATTGAAAAGTGCTGTGGAATATGTTGGCGCTATATAAATAAAGATCATTATAAAGAGAACCACAGGCAGCAGACATTATATGGTAAAAGGAGATAGCAGGCGCATGAGCCGCAGCAAATTGAGTCACTGAGGCGGCACCGGATTTGTTAAATGATGGAAACCAACGTTGTCCATCACATTGTACTCCATTGACTACAATTGGGGTTTCTGTCATTTTGATGGAAAAAATAGTTCTGCTTATTGCGCTGCTTTTTCCATAGTTTTTGACGGAATCTGCGTCAGAGGCTCCGACACAGATGTGAACCCAGCCTCGTGCTTCAGCTAGAACCATCACTAAGATTCTGCCTCTTTGCCTAATGATGCCACAATGGCATCTATGACATCATAATTATACACAACATAGTAGGGTACTGTAGAAGCCCCATTTTACTGAAGGATCACACTACATTCAGGATCTGTTGACTGCAGCCAGAGACATACATTACGCTGCATACACAGGTAAGAATTTGTAATTAACCCCTTAACGACCTTGGACGTCTGCATACGTACTGAGGATCGCGCGAACTCTAAAGCAGAGTTTGCGCGATCGGCGCGGTATGTCAGCTGTATATACAGCTGACATCCCGCAGCGTCGGCCCCGACCCGCGATCAGGTTGCAATAATTAAGAGAGACGCAGGAGGAGCGATCTCCTCCTGCGTCTCTGTCTGTGACAGTAACTGCACAGATCGCTCGCTCCATGCAGCTCCTGCCTTCTGACAGACAGCACGGAGGGCATAGAATGCCTTCCGGGTTGTCTGTGACGTCACGATGCCCGGCCGTGCCCTGTGGACATGGCCCGGCATCGTGACTGCATAGGAACCAGTACACAGCCACAAGCTGTGTAGTAATTGCTATTGAATGAGGGATCTGAAGATCTCTCATTCAAATCCCCTGTGGGGAAAAGTAAAAAAAAAAAAAAAAAAAAAATGTGAAAAAGTAAAAAAAGTGAAAAAAAATGTAAAACACAAACACGAAAAATAAAATCAAAACACATACACCACCCTTTTCCCCTTTACAAACGGCAATCGCCCCCAAAAAAAATCAAAAATAAAGTACCCACATTTGGTATCGCCGCGTGTGTAACGACCTGCCCTATAAATCTTTCATGCTAATAAACCGTACGCTGAACGCCGTAAAAAAAAACAAAAAAAAAAATCACATTAAGATTTTTGTTCATCCCACAGCACATAAAATGGAATAAAAAAACGATCAAAAACTCCTATAAACGCCAAATTTGTAACAATTAAAACGTCAGTTCATCCCGCAAAAAAAAAGTCCTTAAACAGCTCTGTATACGGAAAAATAAAAAAATTATGGCTCTCAGAAGACAGCGATGCATAAATATTGTTTTACACAATGAAAACACTTTATTTTTTTCTTTTAAAGCGCTTCAACATAAAAGAACTATATAAACCCGAATTTGCCGTAATCGTAACCCCGAAGAGTAAACTAACTTATCACGGGTACTGCACGGTGAGCGTGTTAAAAATAAAAATAAAAACACTACAAAGGTTCAGTATTTTCTTTACCCCCGGGTTTTCCAAAAAAAGGATTTAAAAAAACAATCAAAAAGCCCCGTCCCCCCCCAAAAATGATACTAATAAAAACATTAACTCATCCCGCAAAAAAAAAAACCCCCTACACAGGCTCCAAACACAGAAAAAATAAAAAAGGGGTTTTGGCCCCCCTTTAGAATAAAGGCGATGCAAAAACCTGTTTTCCCCCGGGTTTAAATAAAGTGTTTTTTTTTTTTTTTTTTTAAAAAATTTTTTATTATTTTCAACAGAAAAAAAAAAGAACAAGAAAGGGTACCAAAGAAGAGTACCCTTGTTCATTTGAGTTTTTAAAAACTAATATCTTTTATTAAAGACATAGTATCAAATCATGATTAATTAAAAAACAGCAAAATTCCCGTTTTTGCATTGTAAGGTCCGGGGAACCTTCAATAACCTGAGACATGTTTATCACCAAGCACAGAAGACAATGCAGTAATAAATAGGACAGTGCGCTGCCACTTTGTAGTCACCGGGTACTGGGGACAAGTATCGGGGTAAAAAACCACAGACCCGAACAAACAAAAGAAAAAAAAAAAACAAATATTCTTATAACAAGATAATTTTTCCGGGCCCGAGTTTTCTTTTGATTGTGGGGGAAAATTTAACAAAAACGGGCAATTTAAAATTTAGTCCCGTCGGGAAAACCCTGGGGTTGCCTTCCCTGGGGGTTCCCCCAGGCCCCTTTCCCGGGTATAGTTTTCCCCCGCTACTATGTGTGGAGCGCAAAACCTTTAAATAAACCCCCATTTGGGTTGGTTTAGTTCCCCCTTTTAAAAAACCACTTGTCAGTTTTAAATTTTTTTACCCGATTTGTTTTCCTCCTTTCTAGAAATCCTTAAAGAAAGGGTCCCCTCGAGTAAAAAATCTTTCGGGTTTGGGGGTTTAAATTTTTGCACCCTTTATCCCAGCCTATCCATGTAGAGGTAATATTTTACAAAAAAAACAAAAACCCTCCTCCCTGGAGGGTACCTGGTTCCCAAACCATTTAGCAAAAAGGATCCCCTTTGCACTAACAAAATGATCCCATCAAAGCACAGTGGGCCTTTTTTCCCAGGGGGGTCCCTGAAAAAGAAGGGGGCCCAGCGGGAAAAAAGTGTAAAATCTCCCCAAATCTTTCAAAAAGGTGAAACCCAAAGGTTTCCCCCAGAAGGGGCTGAGACATATGGCAAAAAACCCCATAAATATGTTTTTTCCCCCCCCTTTTTTTTTGTTTTTTGGGATTCTCCCCATTTGGGACATACTAGGATAAAAATTTGGGGGCTAAGGGGGGTGGGGGGAAAGTTAAACCCAAAAAAAAAAAATGGCTTTATTTTATGAATTTTTAGTGTATTTTTCGCCATTTTTTTTTTAGACGGGTTGGGGACGTCTGGTTCCCCGCCTTTTAAAAGGGTGATTCCCGGTATTGCAAAGATCTGGGAAGATTTTTTTCCCCCGCCGGGAAAAAACCTTCTTTCCCCTATTTGGGGTATTTTGTTCCCCCAACTTTCTTTAAAAATGGCAAAATAGGGAAAGAAACTCGAAACAGGCCCCCAATATCTCGTCGAACCCGATTGGATAGCTTCCATTTTTAAGGGGAGAACTCTACCTTTCAGAAAAATCAAAAACTTGACCCTACGTTAAAAAGTGGTTTATCTGGAACCTTATATGTTTTTTTGGGGTTTCCTAAAGGAAAATAACCTATTTAGTGCACCCCTTTCCCCTTGCTCAAAAAAATCTCTTTATAGTGACAATACCCTTTCCCCCTGCCCCCAACTGAATTTTTTTTCCCCATCCCCTTTGGGGGGAATTCTGGGTGGCCCCCAATATGGGCATATGTTTAAAAAGAACATCGGTAGATTAAACAGTTTTTTGACACCCCTCCCAAGTTGCTATGGTGTCCCTCAACAGTATACGGGCCTAATTCTCTTTTGGTAATTTTTTGCGTATTAGAAAAGTAAAAGGGCCCTGAATCCCATGGCGCCGCAAGACGGGTCAAAAGGGATAGTTTTGAGTAGTGAGACGTCTGTTTCATCAACCCCGCACTGGCCCGGCCCGAAAAAACAGGGGAAGGTTATACTTTTCGGATGTCTGGTAGGTTGACCCCTCCACACTGTTTTTGGTACCTAAGCTTTGACACCGCCCATCCTCCTTTGGCTTGGGCGCCCCGATGAAACTTGGAGAAACTAAAACTTTAAAATTTTCAAAACTGAATTTTCAGCAGAAGGGGGGAAACGCGCAATTTGGGGTTTTTAAGGAAAGGGTGGGGGAAAATAATCATACTTTTTAAGGGCATTTTTGCCCCCAAAAGCGAGAGATTAAGGGTTTAAAACCATCTCCTTCAGCTCTTTTAATGATCCTTTAATAAGAGAGGAGGGGAATTCAGGGGGTAAAAGAAATCCGGGGGTTTTCCCCGTAAGATTCCAAGGGAAATTTGATGGAGGTTTTTTCTCTGACAGGGGGAAAATTTTAATTCTAATGCCCACTGGGGGTTTTTGGAGTAGCGTTAGAATTCTGAATTTTTACTCATTCACCTTAAAGCCCCAACAATCTCTTAAAACTCGCAGCTGGGGAAAGCAGGGATGTCATCCCCCTCTGGGGGGCTCTAGAAAAAAAATGGGAAACATCACAAAAAGCGAAAAATTTTAATTCCCTTTTTTCTTTTTTTAATGCCTTCGAATATATCGGAAAGGAAAAGGAATCTAGCAAAAGGCTCAAAAGCTGGTTAAATACATAAAGGGGGGGGGGGGGGAGGGGACAAACCCTTTTCCCCGTGCCCGAACAGTGGAAAAGGGTTGGGAAAGGAAACCCGGGAAGGGGATTTTTTTGCTTCCGGGTAAAGAAATAATGGGTGACAGGAAAGGTTCTATTTGGAACCCCTGTTTAAACCGATCTTTTCCCGGACCCGGGGTTTAGCCCATCCCCCTCCCCCGCTAAACCCAAAAACTTTTTTCCCTGTCCACCCGGAAAAGAAGGGTGCAGACCGTGGTTTAGGGGGCCCTCTTTACTTCATCCAAAAATTTTAAAAATAACCCTTTCCCCACATTCAAGGGCAAACTGAACCCCCCTGACAAAACCCCCCTTTTGAATTTATCCTAAATTTAATTTTTTTGGGTTACGGGGGCCAGGGGGTTTTGCCATTTTTTTGCTAATAGCTAAGGGTCACCCTTTTTCAGCGGAAAAAAGGCCCATAGGAAGAGGGGTGGAGCGGAAACTTTTTCCCTCCTTTTGGGAAAATTTTGAAAAGGGCGGGGTGTTCAAAATTTGGAAAGGGCCGATCCAGAGAGGTAATTTTTAAACAGGGGGGGTGCAGGGTAAGGGGCCCACCTGTGCCTTTTCTGACTTAAAAAAATTTTGCCTGTAAAGCCATCCGGGGCCCGGGCGCTTTGGGTTTTTTTGCAGTTTTGAGATCGCGCCTCAAGTCTATAAGCTCTATCGGGGCACCCAAGGGTTTTCTAAAACCTGTCTGCTGATAGCCCTGGGAATCAACTTGAAAAACCAATCCCTGGTCTCTGGAAACTTTAAGGGGTTCATCAGCAAAGAGGTTTTTTAGAAAGTATGGGAAAAATTTCCCCTACCCCCCCTCCCCTTTCCCCCTTTAGTAATTTCCCCCTGGGGGTCAAGAGTGCCGGTATTGGGGAAAAAAGTTGGGGCGAGCATCCCCGGGCCAAAACCCCGCTTTTGTAAAATTCCAGGCTTATTCCATAAACGAAAGAAAGTGCATTTAGAGCGAGTTTTTCCCGAAGTGTTTCCCCTCTTTCCACCCCCTCTTCATATTCCTTTTCTGGGTGCACCCAGTTTTCCGTTTGTTGTTCTTTTTGGGGATGATATGAAAGTGGTATATGCTTCCCTGAGACTGCTGCCTAAAAGAAACCTATTTTCCCCCTTACCTTCCTTTTGTAGCCAGAAAACATACGAGATCGTTTTCCCCCCCAGCACAGCCCCTTTGGGCCCTACCCAAAAAGTTTGGGGGGTTTTCTTTTATGTGCTGCATTCCTTTAATTGGAAATTTTTACCACCACCCCTGCAAAGGGGACCCTAAAATCCTCATCTCTGGGCCCAAAAAGATGGGAATCTCCAGGGGTATATTCCCGGGGCCCCTTTTGGGGACGAACCCCCCCCTCGGAGGGGCAAAACTAACCGGTGGGGTTGGGCGGAAAATGACAAGGCCCCAATCCCCACGTCCTCTATCCAGGGAACAGGGCTCCGTGTAGTGAATATGTAATCCAAAAATTTGAAACCCGGGAAACGTGAGGAAAGAAAAGTAGTGAGTGTACTCTCCCTTTCCCCCCGGGGGTTTAAATTGCGCCCGGAGTTTATAAAACCCCTGTTTTTTCGGCAAAAACGAGGGGATGGCGAAAGTTTTGGGGGGGGCTGGGTTTTGCCTACATTTTTTTTTCCCTCCCTTTTGTCCCTTTTGAACATTACAAATTATTAAAGTCTCCCCCAAAGGGTCTTTCATTCAGAAGGGGGCCCCCTAGGAACTGATGTGTAAGGCTGTCAAAGAAAAGGGGGACTATTTTGGAAATTCCCGGGCCATAAAAATTAAAAAATTTGGGGAGAAAATTCCTCCCCCCCTTTCAAACCCAACATTAACCCCTCTACCCTCCCTTTTCGTTTCCGTGGTAAAGCACCTGACCCCCCACCTTTTTCCCCACAAAAAACAAGACTCCCGCCTTTTTTATTTATTTGCTGGAAAGCCAAAAAAACCCCCCCCACCCAAAGACGTGCTAAAAGCTTTAAAAAAATTTCCCCAAAACAAGTGGGTTTCTTTCAGGAGGGAAAAGTCTGGGTTTTAATTCTTCAAGTTTTCTTAAATCATTATAAAGGTTTGCCCCCGGGGGAAATTGGCCTTTTTAAAAATTTTCCCTGTTATTATCTTTATAACCAAAAATAAGAGATCATGGGATGGGAACCTCGGCAGAGGAACAGGGGGGGGGTTTTTTTTAAAAAACCCCAACTTTAACAAATTTTAACTGGTGGGGCATTCAAAACCCGGAGCACCTGGGGGAGGGAAAAAAGGGAAAGAATTTCTCCCCCCAGTGAAAGTGCCATAAAGGAAAATTCTTTTTTTTCCAGCTGGAGGGGAAAACCCTATCACCAAAAGGGGTAAGGGGAACCCGACCCAAAGAAAAAAAAAAAAAATAAAAGAAATGGTTTTCAAATCTCAAACCCCGGCCCGGCGAGATAAAAAGGTAAAGAGGCTTTTCATACCTACTTAGAAAAAACTATACCTAATAGGTTACAGCTAGATAAAAACAAACACAGGGTACAAAAAGAGGGGGGCTTTAGTTTCCCAACTAAAATAGAGGGAAAGGGATATCTAGGGGCAGTCCCCCCCAAATTTTTAAGCGGGGGGCATGGCTTTGGGGTGCATGTGGCCCCGTCTCCATCCGACCCAGAACTATCTACAGCCAGGGGTTGGGAAAACTGGAGGAAGATGATGGCCCAGCTGGGGGGTCTTTCCCGTGAGGATGTCCCTTTGGGCCCGGCATTTTTGTCCCGTCCGGGGAACCTTTCTCAACTTTTGACGATGAAAGGGGGGAAAGTTTCCCCTTTTTATGAAAATTTTTAAAATTGCCGGGTACAAACAAGGCAAAAATTTTCCCCCGGGTGTGGAAAAAACTGAAAAAAACTGGGGGGAAGGGTTTAAAGACTTTTTGACCCCACGGGGAAAAGTCCTCGAAGATTAAAAACCTTTTCGGCCCTTTGAAGGGGAAAGGGCCCCTTTTTTAGCCTTCTGAAAGGGCCCCCAGGATTTGGGTGTTTTTTTCAGTAAAGTCCCCAAAAATTTCACGATAACCTGAAAGGGGCCGGTTTTTTGCAATGAATCCGGGGTCACCCCCTGCGATTTCTCTCTGCTACTTTGGTTTTGGACCAAGACGATGGGGTTTCCTCTAAATTTACACGGGCCCCCAAGGCCCAGGGCCTCCGGGAGGTCCCGCTCACATAGCGCCACTAATTCCCCTGGCAGGGGTTTTAAATTTTGGGATGCCGAAATACCCCGTAAGTTGTTCCTTCTAGAAAAGGTTCTCTAAGGTTTTTTTCCCTTTTTCTGGAAAAGGGCTTTCTTTTTCTTGATTTTTTGTCTAGGAGCTGAGCTCGTGTTCTGTCAGCTTCACTTCTTTGTTCCTGCATTTGGCAACCCGGGGCATCCAGAAAGGCCCCGCCGCATTGTAGAAACTGTTTTGACCTGGGGGAACATCTTTTCCCCCAAAAAGCCCCCAAAGGGGAAACTCGTAATTTTTCTCCCTTAAAGTCCGCTGATATGCAATTTGCAAAAATTCCCCCCGCCAGGGCCTTCAAGTTGGGGCCCCGAGGTCCCTTTCGTCACCTGTGTCCCCCCTTAATTTCCGGGCTGGTTGGGGGTCAAAAGGGGGCTGTCACCCCCGAATTGGGAAAACCGGGTCTTGATGAGGTGGTGTTGGGGTAAAACCCAATCTGACCTGGAGTTCATTTTTCCAGAGTATCGTACTCAAAAGCCCCTGGAAAGGGGGAAAATTTGAGACTTGTCTCCTTTTTCCCGGGTTTGTTTAAAAGGGGGTTTTTAAAAGCCCATTTTGGGGAAAAGGTACTTTTCCCCGCACTATATGGAAAGTTAAATGGGTTGTGGTGGAGAGATTTTGGGGTGCGGGGAATAGCCGGAATTTTTCCCTTGCCTTTAAAAACTTTTTTTTTAGTTTTAAAAGGGATACCCAAAAACAAAAAAGGGAATGGCTGAGGCCCCCGGGTTTTTACCGGGGGTGCAACATGCCTTTGGGGAAAACTCCCCAAAACAAGCCACCTCTTTCCAATCCCTTTTACCGTTAGAAGAAGAGCCCGGGTTGGGGTTTGGGAAAAGGGGCAGAGGAAAACCAGGTGTGATGACGCTTTCCCGCCCTATAGCTCCTAGAAAGTCTTTCCCGTAATTTGGGGCTCTGCTTGTTGGATTGGGGGGTTGGGGGTCGCGGGTCGCCCCTGGCCCCTTTGATCCCCCGGGGGGGAAACCCATAGTTTCTTTTTAGAAAGGGGTCATGGGAAGATTTAATTTGGGGTGAATCGGTTTTGCCCCTGTAAGGAACGGTCAGGGGTGTGATACTGCTGAACGATCCTTTGTAGCCCCTAAGACTACAGATGAATGTAGGTATTTTTAGGGGCCCTAGGGGGATGCAGCATACGGGGTAAAATTTGGCTTAAGGAAGGGCTCCCCCCGAAGTCCCGATAAATTTAAGAAGGCAGCCCTGGCTTTTGAGGAGCAGACTCTGGTATACCAAGGAAAAAAAGCCTTAAAGTGCAGGTTTGATCCCGGGTCCCACTCCTGGCGTCTGAATAAACCCTTTTATAGGGGCCTGAAAATACTCAATTCAGTGCCCAGCTGAGAGGGCCGGCAGGGGAGGTAGGGATGGGGACCCAATAAGGTACTCCCCGGCCCTCAGGGGGACGCCTTATCCCACGTGGATCTTGGTGGCCCGGGCGGGACTGCTGCAAGGTTTATTGGGGTACGAGGCGCCGCCGGGTGTGCCCGCGTCTCCCCGCCGGGGCCCAGCGAGGCCCGGGAAATTTTCCTCTTCCCGGGCCCCCGTGTCTTGATACGGCGCGGACGGTGCCCGCGCACCGCTTTACCTCTCCTCCCGGTACCCCCCAAACCCCCCCCGGGGCCCCCCTTTTCGGGCCTGCGGTCTCAGGTGGGTGATCCTCCTCCCCTCCAAGACCGTGGTGGGCCCCTGTGCGGGCTGCTCCTCGGCCCTTCTCAGCGCCGGGGACACCTTCGCGCCCTGCGCGTTTCGGCAAACTTCCCCCAGGGGAAAAGGGGGTTTTGGGGGTTACGATCTCGGCGGTTTTTTTGGGATTCCCTTCCCGGTTTTATCTTGCCCTTTAAACGCCCCCGCGCCGGGGCCCAGTTAGGTGGGGACTCTTTCCCGGCTGGCGCCGGGAAACCGGGGAAGTCCATAAATTTTTTTTTAATTTGTATAAAAGCATTAAAAAATAAAAAAAATTTTAAAAAAATTGGGTTTTCGCTTTTAAACGTATTGGAAAAAGCTGATTTAAAACTAGCAAATTTTTATATAAATGCAGATGACCGCCTATAAAAAAAAAAAAAACCTACCAAAATTGCTGTAATTTTTTTTCAAAATGTCCCCCAAAAAAACCCTTTAAAAAAAAAGGAACATAATGTCCCTATGCCCCCCATAAAGGTTTCCCCAAAAAAAACATCAAATTTATTTCCGCCAAAAAAAAAAAACCCAAATCCCTCTCTGGCACACAGCAAAATAAAAAAAATTATGGTTGGCAGAATAGGGACAACTTTAAAAAAGCAATTTTTTAAAGGCATATTTCTATTGTGTTTAAAAATTAAAAAAACAGAAAAAAATACAAAAAAAATCTATAAACATTGTAACTGTAAACCCCCCCCATAGAAAGTTATCCCCCTCCCTTTAAACCTGTATGGCGAATGCTATAAAAAAAATTTAAAACCCCAAAAAAAAATGACCGAACGCCCCCTTTTTTTTTTTTTTTTCCCCCGGAAATTTTTATTTCCCCCAAAGCTAAAAAAAAAAAAACTAAAGGAAAAACCCGTGCACCCAAACGCACATTAAAACCCCCAGAAAGAGATCCCTTGAGGGGTGGGTTTAAACCCAAAAAAGGGGGGAGACTTCGGAAGGTTTTTACCTGTTTTTGGGAAATTTAGGGGGTTTTCAAAAGCCATGGCCCCCCCAAAAAAAGCGTTCCCAAAAACCAAATTGTGCCCCTCCCCCGTACGGCCCCCGAATTTCGCCCAAACAGCAGTTTAAAAACCCCAAAAATGTGGTATTGCCGGGAAATTTTGGAAGAAAATTTCTTGCAAAAATTTGGGGCTTTTTTTCCAGGAATTTTATGTAAAAAAGAAACATTTTAAGCTAAAAATTTCAGATTATTGGAAAAAAAATTTTTTTCATTTTACCAACGCCCTAATGCTAAAAAAAAATTTGTGAACACTTGGGGTCTATATACCCAGCCCCCCCTGAATATATTCTTAAGGGGTGTAATTTTTCCCAAAAGTGGTCTTTTTTTGGGGGTTTTTTTTAATTTTTTGGAACCTTAGGGTTGGGCCTCAAAATTAAATTTGGGCCTAAATAAAAAATTGGGAAAAGAAAATGGACCCCCGAGTCCAGTAGGTGCTCCTCCTATTCGGGGGCTTAGGGTTTACCCAAAAAATAATGCACTAGGGCCAATATGGGATACTCTGAAAACGGCAGACCGGGGGAATTAAAATTTTACGTTGCTTTTACCTATCACTTTTCCCGGGTTTCCAGTGAAAAGAAAAATATTGAAAATCTGAAAAATAGTAAATTTTTTAAAAATTTTCCCACCCCCCACTTCTTTAATTTCTGTAAAACCCCAAAGGGGTTAACAAACCCTAAACACTTTTGTAAATATTTTTAAGGGGTCTAGTTTCTTAGATAGAGTCATTTATGGGTTATCATATGCGGCCCCCAAAGCCACGTCAGAACGGGACGGCCCCAAAAAATAATTATTGAAAATTTTTCTTAAAAATGGGAAAAATTTACTACTAAGTTTCAAAGCCCCTAATGTCGTAAAAAAAATTTTTAAAAAAATGATGCCAACCCATAAAGGAAATATGGGAGATGCTATTCAAAAATATTTTGTGGTGAATAATTATCGTCCTCCGCAGAAATTTTGGAGCTTTCAAAATGACAAATTTTTCAAAATTTTTATAAAAAATTTTTATATTTCACAAAAAAAAAAAAGGATTGTATGGATAAAAATTTCTTTCTAACTTAACTTTCTAAAATTCTGAATCAAAATGGTAGGGAAAAGTGTCAAAAATTATTCTCACAAAGGACACTCAATTTTAAAAAAAAGCGTGTCAGGGAAAGGCCCAAAAAGGCTGGGTCCTTAAGGGGTTAAAGGAGTGTTCCGACATTACAAAATGCTAGAAGAGAAGAAGCATACTTACCTCCTAGATGCTGGCAGTCCATCGCCGCAACCATCGCGGTGATCCCGGCAATAGCCTTGACCGTTCATCATTCATGTGACAGGTGCAGCCATTCACATGCCATAGTGGTCACGTGTACATGAATGTCGTGTCCTGTGATTGGCTGCATCTGTTACAAAAAAAAACGAACATCGGGTCGGTTGTGGCGACGGAATGCTTCTTCTCTTCTATTTTTCATCATACCCCAAGAGACTAACAAGCATTTTCTAGTTTTGGAACACCCCTTAATTTTAACATTCATTGGTCCCTCAGTGACAGTGGCTTCAGGATGCAATATTTTCACCATACAATAGTCATACCTGGGACATTGTATCTTAAAACTACATTCACCCTAAAGCCCCAAAACTGGGAAAATGTGGCTCATGTGATTGAGGAAGATCCAACCCAAAATCATGAACATTTTACTTTTAAACCCTCTTTTAAGTGGGGCATGCAGTGATTTTCGTCTATAGCCCTCCTAAGTACGGGGCGGGACTACAGGGCTTGTACTCTGTTTACAACATATAAGTCACATACCACATCTGCGGGTCAAATTATTGATGGAAGATCCAAACCCAAATTTTCAGAACATTTACTTGTAAAAATCTGTAAGTGAAGTGCATGCAGTGATTGGCAGTCTAGTAGCGCCTTCTGCAGTACAGTGCAGTACTACAGGTCTTGTACTGCTGTTTACGGAAGTGGTTCCAAGGTGAGGGCCAAATTTTCTTTTCTTTTTTTTTTTGGAAAAATTTGTTGTACATGAAACCAAAGAAGCCCCTGTCCTCATCATAGAAAGCGATTTCCAGCACCTCATTCAGGTGTTATATGTAAGGATTGTTTTATCTGTATTACTTATCTGCTTCCTTTTGCATTATGTTGGGTGACATTTTTGGGACTTCAGAACCAATTTTCCATAAAGTTATGCTTGCAACTTACAATATCAATTAGTTCCAGGAAAATCATTGTATGTTTTAAAAGGGGCAGCTAAAAAATTAAAAGTATCACAAGTTTTTGTTTTTTTATTCCTTTAATTTTGCTTTTTTGATGGGCCACAAAATTTTGGGGAAATGGAAACTTTCTTTTATAGGGTGATAAATTTTTACACCCCTGTAAATTCCCAACTGCATTTGTACAGTGCATAGACAAGACAGTGGCTAATGCCGAGAACCATTGGCAACGCAGATTTACTTCATAAAAATAATTCTTGGGAATGGGAAAGAAAAAACTGAATTTTCCACAGGGCAGCATCACATTACCCTCATAAAAGACGGAATTCTCTATTGAACAAGTTGCTGAAAATAGAACTTGGATTAGAGTTACTGATCTTGACTGCACCATTGTAAAACAAAGCACTTCTCACCCTTTAATTCACTCATACACCCAAATTGATTGTAAGCTCTTGCACAGGGCCCCCACAAACCGTGTCCTTTATTTTTCATTAAACTTTTTTATAATGTAATGTCCCCGGTTTTTTCTTGCTTAAAAACCTTATATTGTAAAGTGCTGCGGAATATGTTGGCGCTATATAAATAAAGCTTATTATTATTATTACAATGACATCCTGCACTTGCTATAGACTTGTACATAGTACTATGAATCTCCCACCATATCCCAAGAGTATTTGAGTAAGATCTGATGACGGGGAGCACACAAATATTATTGTATCTGTGGAAGCATCAGAAGATAACAATTGTAGCAGGTCGCATTATACTGCAGAAGGCAGCAATGAAAGAATAGGTAAACTATGATCAGCAAGAACAGTTACAGTAAGTAGGAATGTGGCACGAAAATAACTTAGTTGGTATTAGAACAGCATAGTTACAGGTCTGCTAAAAGAGTGGAGCACTCTCTTCAGTAACTGACCGCGGCTGTGTATACAGGCAAATACAAAACAGCCGTCAGTCGCTGGAAAAGAGGGACTGGATTGTATGGGCAGTGGGGGTACTAATATCCTCATGAATGACATGTAGCAGACTCATAGCTGAGTTTCTTGTATTTTTTACTAAATCTTTATTAGCCAAGCAGAACAATATTTTTGTGCTGTTTGAGATAATAATACAGCAGTACTCTACAGACCTCTCTCTTAAAATATGCTGCCCCAACTGTGATAGATCAAACGACAGATCCACTAACACACAGAATAGTTAGGCCATGTTCACACAGCTAATCTGGACGTGGTTTTGGACAAGGTTTTCGGAGCGTTTCCGCTCCAAAAACTTCACCTAAAACACGCTTCTTCTGAAGAGGTTTTAGAGGCGTTTCTCGGCGAGGTTTTGGATCAGGTTTTCGACGAGGTTTTCACCCATACAAATTAATAGCCAGGACAAAAACTGCACCCAAAACCGTGCCGAAAACACCCTTCAAGAATTGACATGACACTTCTTTTTCAGTGCTTCCCAAGAAGCTTGTGAAATCCTTGTCGTGTATGAACTACAAAAAGGTTTTACATAGGAATCAATTAAATTAACTGGGGGGCGTTTTGGAAGCGTTTTGGGCGAGGAAACGCTTCGAAAACCTCGTCCAAAACCTTGTCCAAATAAGCAGTGTGAACAAGCCCTTAAACTGATTTTCATGTCTGCAGAGACATGATCTCTACAGAATAGGAAGTGTGAGTGTAAAATCTACAGGATTTTAGGATTTATTTTTTGTGAATAAAGATAGACATTGAAATTTAATAAAAACCATCACCGAAAGTTCTTTAAAAATATGTATAACATTAAAACACAATTTAATCAATACATCGTTCTATGATGACACATTCCCTTAAGTGGAGCAAGTTATAACTTTACATTTAAAGGCATCTGCCATCTAAGTTATAATCCAGCCAATGCCTTTCAAGGAACCTTAACCCTAGAAATTAATAATAAAATGTTTGCATGAAATAACTTGAACACAGTATATGTCACTCCAAGTGATTTTCCATAGGTTTTTGTAGAAATTTTGCAGGTGTGAATTTCCTCTAAAGCCTTCCATTTTAAGGCAGCTGGAGGCTTATTGTGTCCAGCCTCCGATAGCAGACAGATAGATGGGGGGAGGGCTCCTGCTACAGCGAGCAGCCTTACAGTAAAGAAAGGTCTTGTGTGATCAGGAGGGAAAAATGGCTGATCTCTGGGGAAACAGATTTTCATATATATTTTTAATAGAATAAAAACGAGAAAAAGGATAATAAAGAGAACTGCTGAAATTTATACATTTTAGTGTTTCTTATTAATGAGCTCCTTTGTTATCTAAACTGCATATACATTTTTGTATAATTCTTATTATAGATATCAGTATAAACCCAGTATGAAAATGCAGCAGAAGGAAAGCTGCTCTGCCATATGTATCATCTCTGCTTATTATCCACAAAACGTCCCAAATATCAAGAAGAGACACCTGATTTGGCAGAAAAATTTACTTTGGATTTGTATGTACTGAATAAACAAAAAGTGACGGTCGGGGAGCATTAACAAGGCAGTCTGAATATATACAATCAAATGTTAACATATGGAACTGTAATTCTATGTGTAAAACAAAAATAAATTAAACTTGAGGACTACATTCAAAAACTTCACATCTTATTTAGCTTTTAGTAAAACTTTGATTAGTTCTTTCAACTACAGGGGCAATGTGTTTTTGTCTAAAATGGAATTATCTTCCACTGGATGAAATTGAAATTTTTCTGTCTACAGTTTTTTTTTTCTTTTTGAACTACGATGCAGTAGAAACAGCCAGCTTTTTCAAATGATCCATAAAATCTTGTAGACTTACATCATCTGTCAAAATTGGGGCTCCACCGTCCTATGGGGGAGAAAAAGAAGATTAAGTGTATGTTAAGTGAACAAAATTTATCTGCCAGCAAAATAGTACATTAAGGCCTCGTTCACATGGCTTATTTCGCAACGGATTTGCAGCCGTATTTACGGCCGCAAATCCGTTGCGAAATCAGTTACAAACAAGTAACTGGCCGTTTTACATTGATTTTAATGGGAAATACGTGTCGTCGTTCAGACGACACTTATTTCCGTTCCGGATTTGCGGGCCGCAAACACAATGTACATGTCAAGTATTTCCGGACGGATTCACCAACTATAATGAATGGGGATGGTGAATCCGTCGGGAAATCAGTTCCAAATACGTGCCACACTTAGTGAAGCTTATTTGCAACTGATTTGCAACTGATTTCAGAACGTATTTACATCGGAAATCCGCCGTGAATCAGTTCTGAATCAGCCATGTGAACATAGCCTAACAATCACTACAATTAAAGGAAAATGTTCATCTTAACACTTTAAGGTGTTGATTAGAGGGGTATTCCCACCATACACTGATAGCATAGCGAAATGTGCTCCCAAAAGTATTGGCTCAGAATGGAGATCAAGTCGCGCTTGCGCATCACTATCTATTCTGTACTATGGGAGCTCCGAATACAGTCGAACTCACCGCTCCCTTCCAAAGAAATGAATACCGAGCAATGCGCAAGCACAACCGGCTCGCCTTTCTGAGCGGAGACTTTCAGGACCTGTTCCGAGATGGTGAGAACCGCACCCTCTTACAGTTTAATAGCATATCATATTGATATGCCATCAAAGTGCAGGGTGAGAACATCACTTTAAAAGGGATTTTCCAAGACAAACATTAATAGGCCAGAAATGGGTTGGGCACGATAAATGGGCCACCCCACTTCCCAAGTCTATTGGTGCGGTCGGCTCTCAGCCTCTTGCGATCTCACCGTGCATGAGAATGAGGCAGGAGCTGCTTGCGGCCATCCTCCTCATTCACATCTATAGAAGCTCCCGAACATAGATGAGCGCACACACCATATTTGAGACTCCCACAGAAGTGAATGAGGACGATGGTCGCAAGTGCCTCCCTCCTCATTTTCTTGCAGATAGTCAAGAGCCGACCGTGTCACTAGACTTTGCTTCGTGGGGACACCCTTTTAAGCTCCTCACCGTTTACACACGCTTTGTAAGATTGAGCAGCTGCAGGGCCCGCATAAAAAAAATAAAATAATAAATTGTGCATAGCAATATAGCACCTTTATTCTGATTATATGCAGGGAATCCTGGCAATTAGACTTCCACAGATCAAACCTTATATGGTTCATCCCAAGTAAAGGGGGTCTTAAAGAGGATGCATCACCAAGATTTGTTTTGTTGATTAAAGCAGAAAATTGATTAAAGCAGATAATAAAATATTCTTTTCTTAGCCATTTTTTTCTGTAGATTTTTTTTTTAATTCTATCTTCTACATATGACTATGAAGACAGCCATCTTGCCCAAGCTACTTTTAACAGCATTTAGAAATATGCTATAAAGAGAAGCAGACAATGATTTCTATGGTAGCGTTTTGTAGGCATGCTCTATGACCAAGAAAAAACTATGTGTAAGGCAGGCGAAAAAGTGAACAAGTTATTTATGTAGCAATGTCACCATTTATTGTAACCCTGCTTGTAATGGTAATTAGTAGATTGCCAAGAAGTGATTTCTAGAGAATAGACGTGTCAGACTTTTCAGACCTGGGGCTTAAGGGGTTAATAAAAGTAATGACCAGAATTTTTTTTTAGTTTTTGCCTCCTTGCGTTTCAACAGTTGTAACTTTTTTATTTTTTCAACGACGCAGTTGTAGGAAGCCTCGTTTTATTCGCGACAAGTTGTACTTTATGGGGGAATAGTTTAAACGCACTTATAAATTGCAGAATTTTTTTACATTTTTTTTTTCACCATTCACATTTTACACTTAATAATCTGTTAGATTAATTCTACAGGTTATTACGGTCGTGTGGATACCTAATATGTGTAATATATGAACAACTATTTTGTATTAAATATTTTTTTTTATTTTATTCATTTTTTTTTTACACTTTTTTTTCCTTTTGTTTTTTTGATCCCATGAAGGGAGAACTGTTTTGCATTTTTATTTTATTTGACACTTAGCAATGTATTAACATATTCATATATGCTAATGCATTATAAACTGTGTCAGTTTGACACAGGCAGTGATCTAGACAGCACATAGTGCATCCTGGTCCCTGGCTTGTTACACAGACAGCTCCGGGGCCACTCTAGGTCCCCAGGACTGACTGTGCAGCCGTTCCCCAGGCTCTGTCTGGTCACCGGGTGTTCCGATCACCTGACAGAGCAGGGAAACCCTTTGATTGCGCTGCGGTGACAAACCGCCACAATCAAAGGGTTAAAGCACCGTGTTGCGGAGGTTTCCTCTGCTCCCCGGTGCTCGCAGGAGATGCTCTGGGATCAGGCCTGTGTAGTACAGCCCCGATCTCAGCGCTGCTGCGGCGCCTCTAGTGTTGGCCACAAGCTGCCAGAATTGTATAACTTAATTGTTTGGCTGTGTGGGGAATTTGGAGCAATATCAGAAAACAGAGCTCAGACCCCTGTAAACCACACAATGAAACTAGTTCATACAGAATTTGTGTGTATTATCCGTGTACTATTGCTTACCGGTCCATAGCTGTAGATATTGTTGTGGGTCTGTGAGGGATTGACTTTGGAGAGCAGGAATCTAGCCTAAAAATAAAGGAAAATTATTAGCACATTGCAGTACTTAGACGTTCATTGTTCTTTTTATTAAATGTATCTACAGGAGAGATAAAACACAACACAGATCCATTCAACAATAAAATGGCTTACTTGACTGCCTCCATGCTCTGTATTGATGTAGCGTGGCATTGGGAATCTGCTTTGTAAGATTTCCTGGGCGTCATCTAGTGGTGCCTGAAGAAGATGCTTGAAGTTCTCATACTCGGGCATGTCCTGGTAACCAGCTTTTCTCCATTGTGCAATAGTCTGCAAAAAAAAAACAACAACCCAGTTAATATATTTAAAAGGGTTTTCCCAGAGCCCACTTTTCACAGTCAGTTTCAAGTTCTGGGCGGTTCTACAGCAGAAATTAGCATATCAGCTCTGCCTGTTAGAGGGTGAAAATACGTCACGGAAATACGCCTTGTGTGAACGACGAGGCGTATTTTACATTGGAATCAACGCTAATCTAATTGTTCATTATTTGAAACTTATTTCGGGATGTATTTGTGGACGTAATTACGTCTGCAAATACGCCCCGAAATAAGCCGTGTGAACATAGCCTAACAGGAAATTACTACTCTCTCCCTCGCCTATTACAGTTGATAGATGGTTCTCCCATAGAAGTTAATGTGATTTTAAAAGGAGAAAAAAAAAAAAATAGATAGATTCAAAAACAGTGCCACACCAGTCTACAGGTCGTGTGTAGTATTACAGCTCAGCTTCACTGAAATTAAACTTCATACTAGAGAAAACCCATGCACAGTTCGGCACCGTTTTTTTTTTTTTTTAAGAAAGTTTACGTAGAATTACATCACCACATTATCATTTCTGGGGTTTCCTAAAGTCAGTTTTACACTAGGATACTGTTTGACCAAACAGCCAGGCTGCCAAAACATGGGTCCATATTAGGGAGATTTCACACATAGCTACAGTTTGTGTGGCAATTTTTCATTCAGTTTTTAAGCCAACATCAGGAGTGGGCTCAAAATGAACGGGGAATATAAAGCAAGGACTCCTACTTCTCCTCCTTTCTGATGAATCAAACTGACTTTGGTTCCAAAAACTCCCTCAAGCACTGCAGTGGTGTTTTTCCTAAAATTGCTTTTAGAACCGACTGAACACTATTGTAGATATACAAAATATATGACCAGAATAAAAACACTATACATTTCTTGAGTTTACCAAATGGCCTATGAAAAGGAGAATTTTATTGGTTACACTGGCAAAATTCGCCTTTCTCCCCTTGGTCCCCACCAGTTCCAATATCCAGGAAAAACTTACCTCTCCAAGATAGATGACAATCTGGAAGAACGTGTCCATAAGCAGAATCCTGTCAGCTAAAATACTACTGCTGTCCAATAAAACAGGCTGTTCAAATAAAAAAAAGTCATAGTTAATAAACCACATGATTTCTGGTTGCATTAATCCATTTTCACAGTGTTGGTTACATTCTCTTACCTCTGGGGGACCATAGAAGGAGTAAGAATAGAGGATGGGCTGGATCATGATAAGAGACTGGGTCAGATCTTGTCTGGCGAAGTGATGTCTATAGTATGAAGACTCATCTGGACTGTTATTAAAGACTTGGAGGAAAGGGGATCTCCTCAATTGGAACATGAACTGTGGTGCAATATGGTAACATATAACATAAAAAAGCAAATGCAACTTTCAACATACACAACCATAGGGAAAAAAAAAAAAAAAAACTACTACAACATAACACCCAGATGAATGGAAAATTCAGGGAGGTTTTTACATTTTCAATTGAAATGTATTAAAATTATACCAATAGCCGAAAGAAAATTACCTGAGGGTAAAGGGAAAATGTGTCTGAAAGTCTGAAGGAGGTGGGATCGTCCTTGTTGTACTGTCCAAACTTCTGGCACTGTAATAAATAATCACTTTTTGAGAAAACGGAGACGATGCACGCTTTTATTACAGCCATAACGAGCCCAAATCACAAAGACGGAGACTCCCTGTTCTAGTGACAATGGTTTAAATGACAAAAGGTGATCCTGAGGGGGGATGGGCAGTAACTAGATCATCCCTCCATATTGTACTGTCTAGTCTATTGCAAATGGAGAGAACTCAAGTAATTGTTGCCGGGGCTGCTAAGTAATTTCAGAGCCCCATACACAGAGGAAGCATCTGGGCCCCCTGACGATCACCAGTTCCTATCTTGCACTAGATCAGCGGGCCCTCTTTTATAAAAAATTAGATCAGGACCCGTGACAAGACTACTGTCAATACTGCTCTTTCATCGTGGCGTTGTACATCTTTCAGCATGTTTATCATTTTTGTTCCCATGATGAACCTCATCACTTAGGGGAAACCCGTCGGGAGATTTTCCTTGGACTGTTATTTTGTCTACTGGCCGTGTATAGGAGATGATAGGGGGACCTGTAGGGTCAGCCATACTATATTGGGGCCGCCCTCATCAGGGCGATGACCCCATAAATACCTATTCCGAGGGGCAGCATATATGGGCTTTTTTGGACAGCATTGATTCTTCTCTTCAGGATCGTGTTTAGTCACCTGGGGTTGTTTGAAGTACCGGTATCGTAAGTAAATACACTGCTGTTATATATATATATATATATATATAAAAATAGCAGCAGTCCAAAGAACTACTTGAAAAATTAGAAGGAGGGTGCCAGCAGCAAAAGCTTCCGATACAAGAAGTTCCAAAATACAGAGTAAAAAAAAAAGTCCACGGCACTCCAAAATGCATTCAAGCAATAAGGTAGTTTATTCCTCCATGCTCAAAAGAACGACGTTTCAGCTCCCTCATAGACAAATTGCTGTTGTGCCCCTAAAGGAGTGTTATCGTTTGAGCTTCTCGTGCTGTTCAGCTAATTTTCTCAGATTTTTGAAATCCAGGGGCGTGTCTCTCCTGTCAGCAAGTGTGTCTCTCCTCCCAGGAGGCGTGTCTGTCCTCACTGATGACCTGTGACATCATTTTCTATAAAGCAGGGGATGCAGAAGGTTGTCTGGATATAACAGCTCTGTAGCCTCCTGCCTGCTTATGTCTGGAGCCTCAAGGCTGCAAACTCCAGCAAGCACCTGTCATATGTCTTCGTTTACACACAACTAAAAGCCAGCAGCTGTTACTTCTAGTAGTGTTCATCCAAATTGTACTGACAATAGGCAGAGATCTTTACTCAACTACAAATGTCAGCTTCAAGTAAAGATCTCTGCTTGCTGTCAATGACATGTGAGGGAAAACAATGGGGGAGAAGCAAATCAGCTTTGAGAGAAGGCCCTGCTCAGCTTGTAACTAACTTGGGCTGGTGGTGCAGATGTAGAGCAGTGGTAGACTATTGCTTTTACAACAAAGGGGTTTGGAGTTCTAGTCCCTCACAGGGTATATTTTTTCCCCCCCTAAATTCTACACATATGTAGAGAGACCTAAAATATATATGTTAATCTCTATAATGATATATATATACCCATACATAGCTCCCCTATATCATGTCTCATCCCCCAGAATATATGCATTGTATCACGTATGTTGGAAGTGCTTGGTGTGACTGCAAGGATAGGACACTATATAGGGGAGCTTTGTGTGTGTATATGAATAAAATTATAGATGTCTACACATATATTTTCATATCTTTACATATGTGTACAAATTTTAAAGAAAAAAAAATAAAAATGGGGCTTGAACTCTTAACCTCTGTCTTGCAGAACTGATCAGCTAAGCACTGCACTATATAAGCAGCTTATACAGACAGTGTTAAATCCTTATGTTATACACTACAGGTGATGGCATCATAAGGAGGCGGGGCTTGCATTCGATCTGAGGAACAGAACGCCTTCTTTTCCAAGTAGCAGCTTAAGGACTGGATCTGTGAAGAGGTTAATCAACCTCTTGGCAAAAGCCCCTTAAACAGCCAGTAATTGCCAAGAACATTGACCCTAAAGCTGGGAGATGTACATAGAGCCAGCAGACCTTGGTTTCACTATCAATTTTAACAGCTCAGAGGGGAGTAAACACAGAGTGTGCAGGCAGCCAATCACAGCGCAGGGGGCGTGGCCGGGGCGTTTCCTGTCTAGGGGCGTATCCCAACAGGCTGAATGAAATGTCAGCCAGCCAATCACAGTGCAGGGGGCGTGTCTAGGGTGCGAGAATCAACCAGGGGGCGTTCTGACCAGCAACAGCAGAAATAGAAGACAGATTTACAGAGATGCTCATATCTGCTAAACCAAGTGACAGAGGTAATGCAACCCAATTACAAAAGTGCTTATTTTTACTGTCCCCATAATCTGAGACATGATCTTTGTAACGATAAAACCCCTTTAACTGCGCCACACTTTATAATAGGCTTATCTGTTGCTGTGTATCTATTTTTGAGCAATTATCGACATTAGGGGTTTTGTGTTTTCGGAATAGAGTTTTAAAGAGTAATTCATAAAATTGTTTTTTCTTTTTATGAGATACTTTGTAGTACCCTAATGTTTTGTTTTTGATTAATCAGTGAGAATACTGTCAATACTGCCCCCAATTCTTGCACAGTACTGGCAGGTATTGATTATGGTGATACAAATCATAGGATGTGCAATTATTTTACCTAAAATAACCTAAAAATCCAACAAGGATGCCTTTTTTTCTACATACATTTTCATGTGGAAAAAATGGGCAAACTGTTCCAAAGTCTTTTATTTATGGTATAATTAGGTTTTGTTATTGTCATTTATTCCAATAAAATTATGCTTGAAACTACCAAATGTTAATGAAAAGCGACGTTATGATGATGCCTCTACAGGGTGCTAGGAGTTTCTTTCTATGCAATTACTAAACATTTTATGTTCTATGCAACTAGTGGCTTTCATATCATCATCATTACATGACACTTACAAGCCTGATGAGCTGTCTGTCTAACCATCGGAGAACATCAGGTCCCTCTTCTGTCTCGGCCCTGTAGACCCCGAGACGTGCCATCAGCACCGCTGCTGCTTCCTGATCAAAGGCTGCTTCAATGTGCTGCAGCTGTGTCTGAGCATCTGCCCAGCTAAAAAAGGCAGAAAAAAAGGCGGTTAATGTTAGCTAGCACTGTGGGGAATACGATACTATGCGCGCTACAAATACCTGAAAGCCAACACTTACTTCCTAGCAATTGTGGTGACTCGGATACGTTTCTGTGTGCTGGAATGCTGGTATTGAGTGACAAACTGAAGAGCCCCACGACCTCCTTGGGGAATAGGCGCATTGTGCTGCAAACAGACAAACAAACCATTATGCACATGCAGTCTATAATCAAATTTCATGAAAGCTTATTCTTTTAAACAGATTTGCCTCTAAACACTTCTTATGCTGATTTCCAAAGGTGTCTCTCCAATTTGATTACACAATGAAAGCTTCATTACTCAACACTAAATGAAAGTGTACTTCTTTTGCCATTGCTAAACTGAAATCCATAGTAGATTCTTAAAAGTGATGTCCAGTTTTAATCCACTCTTCTCATCATAGCCTTGTATGTAACTACACATAACTAGTGGAGTCAACCAACAGTATACACAGCATATATACACTCACCGGCCACTTTATTAGGTACACCATGCTAGTAACGGGTTGGACCCCCTTTTGCCTTCAGAACTGCCTCAATTCTTCGTGGCATAGATTCCACAAGGTGTTGCAACGATGCTCAATTGGTACCAAGGGGCCCAAAGAGTGCCAAGAAAATATTCCCCACACCATGACACCACCACCACCAGCCTGAACCGTTGATACAAGGCAGGATGGATCCATGCTTTCATGTTGTTGACGCCAACTTCTGACCCATACCATCCGAATGTCGCAGCAGAAATCGAGACTCATCAGACCAGGCAACGTTTTTCCAATCTTCTACTGTCCAATTTCGATGAGCTTGGGCAAATTGGAGCCTCAGTTTCCTGTTCTTAGCTGAAAGGAGTGGCACCCGGTGTGGTCTTCTGCTGCTGTAGCCCATCTGCCTCAAAGTTCGCCGTACTGTGCGTTCAGAGATGCTCTTCTGCCTACCTTGGTTGTAACGGGTGGCTATTTGAGTCACTGTTGCCTTTCTATCAGCTCGAACCAGTCTGCCCATTCTCCTTTGACCTCTGGCATCAACAAGGCATTTCCGCCAACAGGACTGCCGCTCACTGGATGTTTTTTCTTTTTCGGACCATTCTCTGTAAACCCTAGAGATGGTTGTGCGTGAAAATCCCAGGAGATCAGCAGTTTCTGAAATACTCAGACCAGCCCTTCTGGCACCAACAACCATGCCACGTTCAAAGGCACTCAAATCACCTTTCTTCCCCATACTGATGCTCGGTTTGAACTGCAGGAGATTGTCTTGACCATGTCTACATGCCTAAATGCACTGAGTTGCTGCCATGTGATTGGCTGATTAGAAATTAAGTGTTAACGAGCAGTTGGACAGGTGTACCTAATAAAGTGGCCGGTGAATGTATACAGGGCTTTGATATCAGAGTCCAAGTGACAATCTCATACATACCAGACAGTGTATGGTCTACTACCATGTGTGGGTGTGTATATTATATGTATGTACTAAATAAATATATATATATATATATATATATATATATATATATATATATAATATATATATATTTATATATATATATATATCTCTATATATATTACACTAAGAATGGAAAGTGCAGTGAATGGGGAATGTGACTTAGCTACACAGAAATATTTTGATGTAAACACTAGAGCATTAAGCTTACCTGGTTCACTACTTCAAAGTACAGGGCTAGAGTTGTTGACGGATCCAGACTGCATATTTTCCACTGACATGTTCCACCAACGCCAAGTTCCTAGGACAGACATTAAAATATTGGAATAGTCTGTGGCACGAACAACATAATAGTAATAGTTGCCGTTTTGCTCCAAGTAATGCAAGGACAGACTCCTTTAAATCAAAGTATCTTACTCAAAGGAGGGGGGTAGGCTTAGAAGGTGCTGTAGAACACACTAAATTGTTTTCTTTAGGGCATGTCCCTTAGTTAAAAGGGTCTGTTATGGTGACAAATTCCCTTTAATGCAGACCTGCACAATTTAGCAGTAGGTAGCAGCCAAAATTAAAAAAATTTAAATAGTAAACTTCTGTGGGTCACACATAGGTCCAACCACAGACAACTGAGATATAACAGTCTCCATTCTCGTCTATGGGAGTTCCAAATACAGCCATGTGAGCGCGTAAAACTGAATGGAGAGTGCCGTGCATGCCCAGCCACCTTCATTCACTGTGGCCAAACCGCTCTTTACGATTTGATATTTTGCACGGGCTGCCAGAAACCTTTTCAGTGTGAAGAAGTGGTGTGCGAGCCAAATGTTGTGCAGACCTGATTTTAAAGGCAACATGTCTGCAAAAAAATAATCATTTAATTGAGAAAAGCAAACTTACATTCTCTGAAATGCACGGACTTTTCACATTTAAGGAAATGCAGGGTCCAATCGCACCTGAAATTTTCAGCTCTCTTGAAGTCTGTTGGAGACAAATTTTGTTGTATATTTTCCTCAATCGAAATATAGACAAACATGAGTTTAATACAAACTATCAAAACTAAACAACCCCTAAGGTTCTTTATAACAAGCAAGCAGCAACCAGATTAATGATGTATGATTAGTCTTTGACACTGTAATATGTGTATCAAAGATTCAAGAATGCACACCTGAAGCTTTGAATGTATAAAAAACAATGGAGAAAGTGATGGCTCCAGCGATCTCCTGATTGTTTGCTAGAGCCTTCCATCAAAGCCGAGCGGAAAAGCAAAGAAACCATTTAGGGCGACATATATGAACGGAGCTGCGGCAGAATTCTGGCCTCAAAAAGCTGCAGTAGACCGGTTCTATAGATGTATGAACAGGCGCACTCCAAACTTTGGCGCCTCAGTACCAAGCAAAAGACACTTTTTAGTGCGCCAAAGTTTTGGGGCGTTCTGGGGGCACATTCGCAGAAGTAGACACATTTATGATTCTTTGACGAAAAAAACTTTGGCACAGACAAGTCAGAACAGTTAGACCAAGTTAAAGGTGGTCTGCCTGAGCCCGAGTTGTCGTATTGGCACTAGACTGCGCCTGTATGTATGAACTGCAGAAGAACAGCTTCATACATTCTGGCGCAGTCTATACCACCTTAAAGCGATTTAGAACTGGTCTATCAGCGCCAGGATTCATACACGTCACCCTTAGTGCCAAGAGCTCTGAACGTTTATCAAGCCTTCTGGGCACTGAAACTAAGGATTTCTCGGTCATGCAGCCCATAAGCCAAGCTAAGCTAACTGCTCTCCCCTACTCCTACATAGCATGGCTAAAAACTGGTGACAGACTCCATGAAAAAACCCAACATGCATGTCCGCGGCCACCGATATTTATAGGTTTAGGGAACAATATTGGGGCACATTATGGCAACTGCGTTAGAATTCTGGCACAATTTGCACCAAAAATACTAGTGTACTATATTTATCATGTGTTCTAGACCACTTCTAAACACTCCTTTGCCTCATCTGGCAAGAAGGGAGTGGACTCTGTAAAAAGGGTTGTGGCTTTGCAGAACGTGGGTGTGGGTTATTGTGTGACACTGTGCGCCAATAAATGTGGCAAAACGTTGGAGCAATTTTTGGCATAAAGTAAGCTGTAAAGGTGTAAACTTATAGTCAGTCCAAACATGCGCCAGACTTATCACCACATTTAAGAGACGGTCAAGTATAAGTTTACCCAGTCTAAAGGTATGTTCACACAGCTTATTGTGGCGCGTACTATACGACACGCAATACGCTGTGTGTTTTGGAACCATGCACCAATTAGTGCGTAATTCCAAAGCAGGGGGGGGCTGGCCGGGTGCCAGCCCCATAGACATGCACTGTCTGCGGCGCGTAATCGCCGCTAACAATTCACATGTCAATTCTCCCCCTCGTCTTGTCCGCGCGGGAGTGGGGTGGGGGGGACGTGTAATCCATAACTCTGTCTGAGAACTATGAATTATGGTAATTGCGGTGCGCATTTCGGCGTGTATGAAGCACAATAAGCAGCAAAATATGCGTGCAATTACGCTTCAAAATAAGCCGTGTGAACATACCCTAAGTATTAGACAGTATTGATAAATCTGCCCCACTGTTCTCCTTTCAATAACAGTTTATCTGTGTCAATATATTTGGTTACACAAATAAAAAAAATGAAAAAACGAACAATACAGTGCAGACTCTCACCTTAACTTCAAGATTAGCACCAAAGGCCATTTTAAATGCGCCGTTCAAATCTTTACTGAACACTCGCTGGAACGTTTGCTTGAACAGAGACGTATTGAAGGAATCTCCAATGACTATCTGACCCCTACAGAGAAAGAAAAGAAGTAAAATATTGCTATTGTGAACACCCTTCCCACATCTTGAATGTCAGACTAATGTAAGTTTCCACAACCTACCCGGTGAGGTTGGAGCATCATTTCATCTACAGGAGACCTGTCTGATCCAGTGCACTATCATAGATGTCGATGCAGTGACCATTGGCCGCGGTTCGGTTTGCCAGTCCTTCATAATGCTGTGTACAGAGAATACAAACTTATGATTATACATGTGCAACGTTTCACGTGTTAGCACAATGACCGCACTGGTTACAGAGTTTCATCTTTACTCCAGTTGCCCTTTCTAAACAGTTAAGAGTAGGAATATACACAAATGTATAGGAGAATCCTTAGAAAACAAGGCCCCCATTGTGCATTCCCGAGGGAGTGAAAGAAAAGACTATTGTCTTCACACAATGAATACAGTTCCCCATACATAGAAACTCAAAACCCAGGAAATAAAATAGTTCATGCCTTAGTGGCCTTCTTCATAAGACGAGCATTCTCTTTCTCAATGTCGTGCCAGGAACAAATTGGTGTTTTCAGTTTATCTCCCACAACCATTCCAGGTCCTTGTGTTGGTGGGCCTCCGGTAAACAACATAATTCTGGCGCCAGTATTTGGAAGTGTTCCCTACAGAGAAGTAAAAAACACATGTACAGTTATGCAAACCACCCCATAAACCTATAATGCGAGACAAACAAGATACTAAATTATTTAGGATTAATCAAAGGGGTATTCCCACCACACACATTGATGACATATCGGTAGAACATGCCATCGATGTGCAATAGGTGGAACCTGCACTTATCTTGACAACGGACCCCCATAACCTCTCTGGAGGTTTAGAGGCCTGTTCTCTAGAGAGGGTGGGGTTTCCCAAAAGGGGGGACGGGACCTTGACCCATCTTATCAATATGAAAAAATTTGGGGGCCCATAGGTGGAACCTGCACTTATCTTGACAACGGACCCCCATAACCTCTCTGGAGAGGTTTAGAGGCCTGTTCTCTAGAGAGGTGCTGGTCCCAAAGGTGGGACTGGCACCTATGACCCATCTTATCAATATGCCATCAATGTGCATGGTGCGAATACCCCTTTAAAACCTCTCGTTATACACATACAAGAATGAAAGAATTCCTAATATAGAATTACAGTGGGATTCCCCCCCACCCCATTTTCTCTAATAGTTTACTTTACCTACAACATCCTGTTTTGTTGATGGACCTTGATCTCATCTCTATCTAGCTGAGTACATTAGATTAGCAAATGCTAATAAACTGTTTTTTCTATTCTTTAAATCCACTTTAACGGCAGAACAAAAGCATTGCTAATGGACCATTGTCTGCACAAGGCCTTAGGCGAGCCTGCATCTGGATTTACTTGTTAATGTCATCTGATCAACGTTCATTTCAATATTAAAAGCTTAACTCAATTTACAAATGAAATCATTCATCTGCTGGGTCCTGAACACACCATTATACTAGTTAACAATTACCTCCAACAAACCAACAGCAATAGACAGAGCCACTCCCGTGGATATAAGAGGTCGTTTCCCCTGGGTTACAGGCCATGGGTCACGTTGTAATTCCCCAAGTAGGTCTGTTAAATTCATGTCAATCTTGTGAACTGGCTGTAAAAACCTAGAGAAAAGGATGAAAATGTCAGTCTTGAAAAAACAGTTAGAATAGACGCTAATCACGCGATTCATAAATCTAAGGCTATGTTCACACGGGGTAATTTCGGCACGCATTTCGCCACGTATTTGCACTCTAATACGAGCGATATGCACGCCGCAATTACAGTAATCCGTAGCTCTCATAGGGAACTATGGATTGTGCCTCCTCTCCCTACTCGTACAATACGATCGTATTGTACGCGCGGGGAGATAAGCGACATGTCACTTATTCGCGGTGCGAAAGTGATGCATGTTTATGGGGCCGGTCCCCCCGCGCCTCGGGAGTACGCGGTGATCAGCGCGAGCTCCCAAGTCACACAATGTACTGCAGCATGTACTGTATGCGCCGCAGTACATCGTGTGAACATACCCTAAAAGAAAACACTATCACACATGGAAAACACATAAAACAATAGATTAATCCAAAAGGTTACCTGCTTGACATGAAAGGCTGCTCCTGAGGTTGTTGCGGTCTTTCCTGTTGTGCCATAGCTGCAGGTCTTGCAAGACCCAACATATCCTGGTTAAAAAAAGGGATAAAGCAAATAATCTTAAAATGTAATGGTCCTTCAAGTTACAATGGTCACAGCAGATAGAATATTTTCACCATACAATGGTCTTTCCTGAAATTGTATCTTATAACCATGCTCAACATACAATGTCACAGACACTGCTAATGTGCAGCGCATGAGATTGGTTGGGAGATCCAGTCATTGTCACAAAAATTTTCCCTGTAATAATAACTTAATTATTAATAAAGTGAAGTGCATGCAGTGATTGACACTCTAGTAGCTCCTCTCTACAGCACAGTGCGGTACTACATGTCCTGTACTGCTTTTATCAGGACGAGCTGCTCTTTTGGGCACCAGGTGAGGGCCCCTTTTTCTGGTACGTTGTGAATAAAGTACATGAAACAAAGAAGCTTCTATCCTTAAATCAGAAAGTGATTTCCAGCAGCTCTTTCTGATGTTATATGTAAGCACTTGCTTTATTTGTATTAGTTTTCTGCTTCTTAATCTTTATGTTGCATTATGCTGGGTGACATTTTGGGGCTTCGGAAGCAATTACCAGTTTTCTATACAGTTATTGTTTAAAGGGAACCTGTCACATAGGTTATGCCCCCCTTGCTGAGGACAGAACAAGGTAGTGTCAGACCTGCTGTTTCCAGCGCTGTGTCCCTTATTCTGTAAGATGCTGGAGTTTGTGTATTTAATGCTCAAATCTGTAGTTTTCACCCAGAAGAGTCATTCAAAGAGTCAGCCCTGCCCACTTGAGGCTAGCCCCGCCCACTTCAACCGATAAACCTATTACTTTGAATCGGTAGAAACATGTGAATAACTGTCGGTGGGCGGGGCTAGTCTTTGGTGGGCGGGGCTAACACCTGCTCATGAATAAGATTTGAGCATTAAAATACTCTAAAACTACAGCATCTTACAGAATAAGGGACACAGCGCTGGAAACAGCAGGTCTGACACTAGCTTGTGCTGTCCTCAGCAAGGGGGGCATAAACTATGTGACAGGTTCCCTCTAAACATAAAATGGTTGTCCCAGAACCAATACATATTTTACATTGAGGAACCCATATATTGCTGATCTATACCATGCACCTGGTTCCAAAGGCTTTTACAGAAAATTCCCTCTTAAACAGCTGTAGACTCAGATTAATGATCACCACCGTGCACCAAATAAAAGGTCACTGCTTAGTAGCCCCTCTTCTCTCTCGCTTACAGAGCATATCCCAAGCAGGTGACCTCCCCTCTATTAAAACCACAAGCCAGAATAGGGCTTGCTCTGACTCCGCTTTTTTATTCAAAGATCCTAAATCAAATCATATAAACCTATTTAAATTGCAAAATTCAGTCTCTCTCCCTCTACTATCCACTTCGCCAAGATAGGGCAGGTTCACTTTAGGAATTGCAGATGTGCCAAACACGAAAAGTGGCACCACCAGTTAGTGCGGCTCAGCCGAATTTGGGCAGTAACCTTATTTCTCCAAAACTAGTTGGCTGCAAATAGTATGTTTACAGAGATCCTGAGGATAGTGACAGCCATCGTAGTGTCTAGAAATCAGAAACATGGCTACAGTTTACCAGATGTTATGGCTGTTATGGCTCAATAAATCCAGCGTATGGTGAACTGTACACTGCAAAGTGGTCATGTCACGCAGTAAAGACAGCTACCTGCATCACTAGAGAGATAGGAGACCCAAAGGAGAGCTGATTCTTCTCTAATCCCCACAAGAGAATTCAGTTACTTTATATTTAGCACCTTCACAACAGCAGCACATACCTGTATCTGTTTAGCTGTGAGATCCTTGGTTCCTCGGAAGACATAGCTTTTGGAGATCCCATCACAGTTGAGTTCGTGCACTTGAACCATTCTCCCAAAGGTGATCAGTCCCACCAAGGCATCTGGAGACTAAATGACATCTGCAGCGATTCTTTGAGAGCTTGCAAGTCTTCTTCCTCCAGGCAGGTGTCAACCACATAAAGGAATATCAGAGGGGTCTGTGGGCCGCGCTGCAATGACAGAACATAGCAATGTCTTCACCACAACGATAGCAGTGATCCAACCCTATATGCTGTATTACCAAAGACGAGCTAACACTTAGGGCATGTCCCCACGGCACGGGTTTTCGGCCGGTTTTTCAGCCGGTTTGCGGTTTTTCAGACCGCCTGAAAAACCGGCCGAAAATGAGCACGATGGTGCTCTATGGAAAACCCGTGCAGCTGTCCCCACTGCACAGGTTTTGCCGTCGGACGGTTTTGCCACCGGCGGCAAAACATTGTAGAATGGAAATGTGCTTTCCAAGAGGAGGGAGGGAGGGCTGTTCTTCGCTCATCGCGGAGAAAAAGCCGCCCCCTCCCGCGGCCGTGGGGACGGGCGCAAAACAGGACAAATACCGGCCGGCAAACCGGCCGGTATTTGTCCTGTGCAGTGGGAACGTGCCCTTATTTTTAGAGGATTTCTTATTTTTCCATGAACAAGAATTCACATTTATTGTTGAACAAAAAAAAATAAATCCAACATGTATTAATATACTGTAGTGATTTCATCACAAACATCAGCATAAGCAGCCAAACTCTGAACTGCATAAAAAAAAAAAAAAATACTACGTATTATTTTCGGGGGATGTCTTATTTTCAGGGAAACAGCACCTACTTTAAAAGATCAGAATTATGATCATATTGAAATTGGATCCATTTTCAAACAACACAAGAATTTTAAGCAGAGGAAATAGAAAGCAGAAACCTTGGCTGGTTTCCCAAATGGCTGGTGCTGGGTATACTGTAACCGTTACACTACCTCTTATTACTAATGAATGACATGAAGTTAGAACATTTCTGCAGCCACGTATCATATCGTCTTATACTTCATCCATATCCAAAATTTCATTTAGGGTGTGTGCAAGTTACCTACACTACAGACGGTCTGAATCCCCTTATTAATCTTCCCTTACTCTCAGCCACCCCACTGCAGAAGGAAGTGCGGTCACCCTCATTCATTTGAATGGAGCCAGCTGCAGTTGCTTGCACAGATACGGGCACCAATGTGCAGAGAAAGCCTGTAAGGGCTTGATCCCACGGCATGGGTTTTCACCCGGTTTTTCAGACGGTTCTCCGTTTTGAAAACCGTCTGTAAACCAGGTGACAACTTTTAAAATGGACCTCTATGGAAAACCCACGCAGCGGTCCCCTCCGAAAAACATTCAACATATTCATTCATCATGTTAATGTGAAGAGGGCGGGCTTCTCTCCACAAACCGCAGAGAAAAGCCGTCCTCCGTCGGTCGACAGCCCGAAAACAGTGCAAATACCGGTCGGGATTTCCAAACGGGATTTGTACTGTCCTGTGTGAACGGCCCCTAAAGAGTCATTCCATGCTATGCAAGAGCTGGGTCCTCCTAATTTTCAGGATTAAAAGAGGGTACCAGAAGACGGGCCCCCACCAATCATAAAGTGAGTATCTTAGTGATATGCCATCTATAATATGAAAACCCCCTTAAACGGGTGTTCCCAGAAAAGGACCTTGCGCATAACAGGTCAGCTCATAGCTAGCTACGAACTGACCATTTTGCGGAATGAGGAGGACAGTGCTTGCGGCCGTCCTCCTCATTCGTTTCTATGGGCCTTCCAAATAGAGCCCAGCACACGAGTAATTAAGAGCCCAAGGGGCTTAAAACGCGTCAGGGGCACACGAGACTATACGTACATAATTCTCTTTTTAACAGTTTCCATTAAAATGTGATTTTACTTTTTTCTATCTCCCTTGGTAAATGCTGGACAAAGCTTTTCTCTGGGATACAAAGTGAGTATCGGGCACAATGTGAAATCTCTGGGTCACAGACATCTCATCTTTTTGAACAGTACACTCTAGTGCTATTCCCCATTATGACCATGCACACAATAACTAAATGTTCAAGAGCTGTACCTGGACAATATACTCGATGGTAGTAAACTGTGGCATAAGCTCCGCAGGCTGGTGGACTTCTGATATTCCAGCATAGGTGGGAGGGAACTGAAAATAAAAAGAATATTACAACAAATAACACCAATACAGTTACATAAGACCTTCCATTCTGATATCCACACTAGGAAGAATATAAGAATAGTAGCTGCCCATACAGATTTCACCAGAACTGGCCATCTATCTTACATGTATAAGAATGTGCCAACTCTCTCCCAACAAATGATGTCTGGTTAAAGAAGGACCAGGTACATTAAAGGGTTTTGCCACAAAGTAAAATTGACGTGGGAAGCTTGTAAATGAAATAATAAACATTTTCACCATTCATCATTATTAAAAATTCTGGACCGTTTTTGTCTTAGCTGCTCCTTTAGTGATTCATTATTTACAGCTCGTCTCCAGGGGATACGACCAGGGCTGAGAGCTTCTCAGTCCTGGTCACACATGCTCAGACATCACCTGAGGCAGCTACTGAGTGTTCAAACCACCAGGGGCTGTCATTCTACTCCCGTCCTCTGTATTCCTTAGTAATTAGTCAAACAATGAAAATAAATTAAAAAAAGAAACCGCAATCAGGTCTGTGCATTGATAAAGATAAATAAAATACACAGGTTTGGTTCCTGCAGGTATTTGAACCAAGGACCCATATGCCTGGAGACAAAAGTTTTACCTCTGAGCTACAATGTAGCTACTTACAGTTGTACACATAAACAGACCTTTCTTTGACTATAGAGAGGAAAGCCATGCTGATGCATATCATGTGACCCAGCAAGATGACAATTCAAACAAAACACACACGCCCCCTCATGAGCACACAGAGCTGAATGCAGGAGGTATGAAAGATCGTGGCAAAACCCCTTTAAATCTCCATTCCTAATCATTTTATTCACAAGAGAGATACACTACCATCAGAGGTGTCTGGCAGCAGCCTCTTCCCCTCTCCCTATTGAGAACATGTGCACATTTATGGTCAGGATGGTTCATTTTTGCAGTCTCCTTTAACTTCTTTATTCTCGTACGATCTATTCCTTAAAAGAATTGAGCCACGAAAGACATTCATCACATTCTCAACAGTGTAGGCGATAAATGTCTAATTGCTGGGGTCCCACCGCTAGCGCAGCAAGGAAGGAATGAACGATGCAGTGGTGGAAATGCGCTCTACTGCTCGATTCAACGTTTATAAGACTGATGAAGATAGCCAAGTGATGTGTTCAGCTATCTTCGACAGTCCCACAGACTTTGAATGGAGCAGCAGTTCAGCCACTGCCTTGCTCAAAGCGTTCTTTGTTGCGCAAGTGGGCTCCAAATTTAGTGATTGGTGGCAGTGGAAGCCCTGGCGACCAGACATTTATCACATACCCTGGGATAAAGTGATAAATGTCTCACATGGCACATCTCTTAAGAAATCTTGCATGGAAGATGAAACCAAACGTACTCACCTAGGCTTCCATATACAACATTTGACTCTGGTTCTTAATTACTATTTTACAGAGTAATACCCCCAACTGCATTAAAGGGGTTGTCTCACTACAAAGGTTAACCTTTAACAAGTAAAGACTTTTTCCAGATATATTCCTTTTTTTTTTTTTTGCTTTGTTGAGATAAGAAAGCTTTTATCTGCTCTGAGTGCACACAGGTTGGCATCTGAGATCAGGGAGTGACAAAGGTCTGACTGCCAGCAGCTTGGGAGCAGAGTGCGTTATCTTTAAGGGTATGTTCACATGGTGTGTTGAGTCCGTGTGAACATACGTTTTTAGATATGCGTTTCGATCCGTCTGTCGGACCCTAAACACATATCTAATGCGATTTACATTGTTTTTACTTTGAAACACGCATTGGCGTTCACATGAATGATCGCCGGCGCGCATCTCATTGCGTCTTTCGGATCTGTTCCAAAAAATGACATGTCAATTCTTGGTCCAAAAGATGCAGCAGGAGCCCTAGTTAAAACTATAAGGCGCAATCCTGCTGCATCCAACACACAGCTGCGTGTTGGATACGTTTAGGATCCGATCGCCGCTGCGTTTTTGGATGCGATTTTCAGATCCCAAAACACTGTATGAACAACCCCTAACAAAAAAAAAAAGGGGAAAATACTTGTTATCAATACAGCAGAGAGCTAAAAGTAAAAAATCTCCTGCTCTCATGTCACCGCAATTAGAAGAGCTGGGAATATAGGTCAGATATGCTAATCACTGCTATAGAACCACCCACAGCCTGACCAGGAAGAGACAGGATGTATGAATGTAAAACTGTTTGAAACAGCATGGTGTTAAAACTCCTTTACACTTTCTCCCATTGTGTGATTTGTCAACATCAGCGTTGCATGCAGTATGGACATTGGACAGCAGAAGCTGCTCCATCTTTAAAATAAAACAACAGTTAATGAAGTAGATGACACTATTAATCCATAAATATAAGGTCTCACATCATATAATTTATACTGTAAACTGGGAATCCGCCCTAATAATATTTCAGTGAAACAGCAACAAACATACAACCTTTGCACCCACCTGGTTACGTTGGAAACAAAAGTTGCAGGCCCACAACTTAGCTCTGTAGTCAACTTGGCTGAGAAGACAGAAAATAGAAATGTAATAAAGACAAGTAATAGTTATGATAAACGAGACAATTCCTGAACTGTCACAAGGAATAAACTTTCAGCTACTTTGACACAGTATATAATAAAGTGGGCCCCAATTATCAGGACTCCGCAGGTTGGTAAATTGGTCAACTCATCAGGTCAATCCTTACCAGAGTGGATTAAGGACTGCTTTGCAAGTAGGGCGAGTGCAGAGCACAGGTTCATACTGCACAGGAGGCAGGTCCGGCCGTTCTTTCAGTGGGGTGAAAAGGCAGCCGAGGGGCACAACCATCCGAGTAACTTCCAGCCGACTAGATGGCCAAACGTTCCAGCTGAAACGCACCCCATCTGGCTCTTCGTTCTGCTGAATAAATTCCAAGTAGGTTGCTATGGGAGCAGTAGTGCTAGAAAAATGGAGAAAAAAAAAAAAAAAAAAAAAGATGCAAATCAGTATATATGGGGAAAACTCAATAACTGTGGGATCTGCAATCACTAATGGTGGCTAAAGTTATCTGGGACACAGGGGACCTATATCAGATATCTTGGACACGCGAGTATTGGATATCTTCCTATAGTGTATATTATTATGTATCATTCTCTGTATTGATGTACGAGGATTTAACGTTGCTATGCCATTTGCCCTGATGAACCCTTACATTAGATAGGGGGAAACGTGTCGGTTTAGGGTAGGAGACTACATTGAGGAAAGGGACTATGTATCAAAGACCCTTTTCCACGTATTTATGCATTTAATTAGTTGTTTGTGATTTAGACAATAATTTATATATTTCTAAGATATCTAGGTACTATATGATTGATACATTTTTATGATATATTGGAGTTATTGTTGCTATCTATAGTATCTTGATTAGTAGGGAATTGTGGGATTGGGTAGTAAGGGTTTTTTTTCATGGTAGGGGCGCCCTTATTGGGGCGAGGACCCTACGTGTCTGTTGGATAGGTTAGGGTTATCTAGTCGTTGCGAGGGTCTTAGTAGGGTAAGTGTAGGTTTTAGGTATATTTGAAATAAAAGGTCTATTTTATACATTTAGCTGATAAGTGATGTCTATGGGGTAGTTTCGTATATTGATTCAGTAAGAGTCACTAGCTTTTGTATTTAAGGGTTGGTCTGAGCCCTTTATGGTTTGGACCTTGTTGCTTGGGTTAAAGATACGGAATCATTATCAGCTGGGGAATCATTCCCCAGGCTTTACAAAAAACCCTGCCTTTCTGGGTCAAAAAACCCAAATTCATTTTCATTGCAAAGGATACATTTAGCAGTGCTTTAACAAGAGAAATTATCATCATCCAAATCACTCTGTGTCCCTATTCAGGTTTACAATCTAAAATCCAAAGTAATCTATCAGTATAGGTATAGTAAAAGCCTTAGGGCAGGCATCCTCAAACTGCGGCCCTCCGTGTTTGGGGAAACAAACTCCCATAGCATTTATGAATCTGTACAGTGGGCGATGGGATTGTAGTTTCCAACAGTGGAGGCCGCGTTTGAGGATGCTGCCTTAGGGCTTGTCTCCACGGCACGGTTTTTCAGCCGGTTCTCAGTTTTGAAAACCGGCTGAAAAACTTTTACACGGATCTTAATGGAAAATTATTTTCCGCCCGGCAGGTTTACAGACCGCCTTGGTCTGAAAAACATAGATTTTTCCATCCGCTTTTTGGGTGAAATATGAACAAGTCTATGTGAAGGAAGAGGGCTTTTCTCCGCTAACCGCAGCTGTGTGCACGGCACGAAAACAGCACAAATACTGGCCGAATAAACCAACCGTTAGGGCTAGTTCACACGGCTTATTGCCGACGTAATTGCGGGGGGTGGAAATTTTTGCCCGCAAACACGGGCGGCTTGGCCGCGCAGGGGGGGGGCCGGCAGCTCGCCGGCCCCATAGACAGTCATTGTTCACGGGTCGTACACGCCGTAAATAATTGACATGTCACTTTCTCCCCGCTCACCGTATTCGCCGAGCGGGGAGAAGAGACGGAATCCATAGTGCTCTATGAGAACTGTGGATTACTGTAATGACAGGGACGGATTTCAGCCATATTGGAGCGCAAATACGGCGCGCAGTACGGCTGGAATCAGTCCCAGAATAAGCCGTGTGAACGAGCCCATATTAATCCTGTGCCATGTGAACTGCCCCTAAGGCTTTGTCACCACTGCACAGAAAATCGTCCGTTTTTTTCAGCGTTTTTCGTTTTCTAGAAACACCGAAAAAAATGACTGAAAACAGCTCCCATAGACTTCTATAGTAAAAACGTTCTGCTGTCTCCACAGAACGTCTTTTTTCTGCTCTGTTTTTTTTTTTTTTTTTTTGTTTGCTTCTGGTCGTTATTTGAAACCTGTTGCAAAAAAACAACTGAGCAGGGCAGAAAATTAACTATTGGAGCCTATGGCTGTGTCTCAACTGCACAGAAAAACGGCCATTTTTCAGCATTTTTTTTATTTATTTTTTTACAATGCTGTGTATGTCTGCAAAAAAAAAAAACACATTCTAAAAAACTGTAGTTTTTTCAGCTGCTTTTGACAGGCAGTGGACAAAAAAAAAACCTCAGTTTTATGAACGTTTTAGTAGTTGGTTTTCTGGCAGTTTTGTCCACTGCAGTGTAGACCTAAACTAAGGGCCCGTTTACACGACAGAGGACAAATACCGGTCGGTTTATCCGGCTTTTCTCTGCGATGAGCGAAGTAAAGCCCTCCCACTTCCCATATACATGTTCAACTGGACGGAAGAATGAACATGCACAATGTTTTTCAGGCGGGCGGAAAACCTGTGCAGTGGGGACTGCTGCACGGGTTTTCCATAGAAGCCCGGTGTGCTCGTTTGCAGCCGGTTTTCCGGGCAGTCTGCAAAACCGCAACCGATTGATATGTTCTACCCTGAATATTTTCATTGAGGTCAATGAGAAGTTTAAAATTGTCATCCAATTATATGGACAGGGATTTGATGCAGATTTGTGCGCAGATCCACACTAAGCTACATTCGGCGGCCTTTTCAAAAAAAAATCTGTGCTGAAAATATTTAAACAAGATGTCAAATCCACACAGATTTTAGATAATGGTTCTGGTTGGAAGGATTGGCACCCAGGACCCCTGCGCTGCAAGGCAGCAGGACGAACCATGGCCAATCCCTCTTATCTTGGGAAGGGAAGAGAAGGGGACCATAGAATCAGAAGGGTTAAACTCCAACCTGTTTAGTTCATGTCCTACCAGAGAACAAACAATAGAAGATCGTTCTCAATCACCCTATACTTGTCTCACTACATGCACAGACAAGTCACCAAGGTGAGTGATAACAACTAGACTAACACGTCAGTAATTTAGTTACTATCCAGATAACCAAGATTGAAATGTAATCTACTGTGAAGCGCAGGTATCAATGCAGCAAATGAGAGACTCTCTATGTACAACAAGAAGCCCTGATGGCTGACGCTACAAACCAAAAAAGTTTAAAGGGAATCTGTCGCCAATTTTTTTTTTCTTATTAAATCAAGCCCCTGATCCATATGCTTTTCCTCTCAGGCGTTTTTATTTCCTGATTGTAGATTTCTCTATTCGTCCGTCTATATATGATTGTGGGGAAGACATTCTTGCTTGCACTGCTTTAACAGCAGTCAGAGAGATACTTTATAGCAGCTTCATGCACATAGGATTCTTAAGACAGTTTCTGTCCCATAGACGTCTATATGATAGTGTTCCCTGTGAAGGGAGGGGAGAGGGGGAGCTGTGACATCTCCTCTTGTGACTGGTGGATTCTGTGTTATCTGTACACATTGGTGTCTCCTTTCAGCCTCACCCTGCTTTTACTGATAATGCGCACACTGCTGAAAAGCTCTCTAAACAGAACAGGAAGTGTCAGAAGATTATTAGGCCTAGTGGCCAAAGTGAAAACTGCAGGACTTAAGAATTATTAAAAAAAAAATACTAAAAGTGATCTGGAAAATAAAAAAAATAAAAAAAATTCCTACAAAATGTGTTTAACATAAAAATGTGAGTTAAACAATAAGTCATTTTTTGATGACACATTCCCCTTAAAGGAAATCCATCTGCAGATAGGACCCTTGTGGCTTGGCCAGAGACGTGCAATGGCTTCTCTTACGTAATACAAGCTAGAATGGTCTTTTAAGGTGCAAGAGTAAGAGTATGGTCACACGGCTGATTTTGACGCTGTTTTCGAAGCGTTTCCGCTCCCAAAACAGCATCAAAACCTCGCCTGAAACAGGCTTCTACAGATGAGGTATTAGACGCGTTTCTCGATGCGTTTTTTGGACGAGGTTTTCAACACTGTTTTCACCCATACAAATTAATAGCCAGGTCAAAAAACGCAGCGGGAAACACGCCTAAAACATGCTTCAAGAATTTACATGACACTTCATTTTCAGCGCCTAAAACAGCTTCCAAAGAAGCGCGTAAAACCCTCATTGTGTGTGAACTACAACGCTGTGTTACATAGGAATCAATGAAATGAACTGGGGGCGTTTTGGATGCGGTTTTTGGCACGGAAACGCTCCGAAAACCACGTCCAAATAAGCTGTGTAAACATACCCTAAGGGTCCTATCATACAAACAGATTCTAACACAAATTCAAAGTTGATTTTATCGTCAAAATTCATTTTATCGATATGCGAACCAGCAGCCATTCGTTTGAATGATCAGTCCACGTTGTAGTTTACATAGTGAATTAAAGTGCATATTCTCATCATGCCATCACTTGGACCATCATCATCTCTCATCACAGATGTATAATTATTATCCCCTGATGAACCATATCTTGGGGAAATGCGTCGGGACTTATGTCTGTGTTCTTTATGTATGTTACTGTATAATTTAGTTAGTTAGGGTGAGTCGCCGAGAGGTGGGGTCGCCCTTTTCGGGGCGAGTGCTCTATCTGGATAGGACTAGTATAGTGATGGTGCTTTTTCTATTATATGGTATATACTGGTCCAATGGGGCAACGGAGTCTACTGTGACAAGGTCTTCAGAACCGTGAGTTTTTGACCACATTTTCCTCCCTCTTATAGGGGCACTTCTCCCTGCTAATAGGTATTTGGTACAATGTCTTTTTTGCTGTGATTAGCTAGACATTGTCCACTTGCTTTTGTATTTAGGTACTGATATACACCGGGTACTTTATACATATACAGTTGCATATTTGTATAGTGGCTATATGTGTGAGGACATTTGTATATATAAAGGATAATTATTTTAATGCATATCTATTAAAGATTATTGTTTTAGGAATTTTTCTTTTGATCTGTGAGACGGTTTTCTATATTCCTATTATTATCTCTTTTTTTCTGTGTTTTGTGAATTTTCTCAACAAAAAATATTTAAAAAATAAAAAAAAAAATTTATACTTTTTAAGATTTCCTCATGGTATCCCACACTGGTTGGGTGGGTTGGGTTGGGGGAGATGCAGGTTATCCCCATTGACATGGAGCTAGAACTTGTCAAAGGCCATAAACATGAAAACCCTGGGCAGAAATTGGAGATGTCACCTCAGATTTCTGCCAAGGAAACCACATTGGAACCACCTCGACCTTTCCATCCGAAACGTGAACATACCCCAAGAGGCTGATGACCGAAGAGAAGATGAAGCATTTCGCTGCCCAACAGGCACATGAGAATCCAAATAAAAGCTGATTTTTCTCAGCCATGCAACAGGTATGTGTGAACTTGTTTTAAGTAAGCAGTTCAGCAGGGGTAGAGGTGATGACAGACACCCTTAGGGCATGTTCACACGGCTTAAATTGCCGCATATTTCGGCACGCATTTTGCCGCATATTGCACTTTATATGCGGCGATATGCACGCCGCAATTACAGTAATTCATAGCCCTCAGAGAGCTATGGATAACGCACAGGGGGGAGAACTGACATTTCAATGGTTAGCAGCGATTACACGCCGCTGATAATGCATGTCTATGGGGCCGCCCCCCACCCGCCCCTGCTTTGGAAAGACAAGCGTGGTTCAGCGCATGGTTCCAAAACACATGGCATATTGCGGCGCGTACTAGATGCGTCGCAATAAGCTGTGTGAACATAGCCTTAAAAGGGTTGTCTCACTACAAGGATTGCTTTTTATGTTAAAGATCTTGCAAAAACAAGTCACTTTGCAATATATGCCCATTAACAGTGTCCTACCTATTCCTAGATATCCCCTCTTGTATGGGCTCCATCAGCTCATCAGGTCACTATAGCTACAGACCTGTTTGATCTCTCCTTATAGGCTCCAAGCGCTGGTTGCTATAGCTACAGACCTGGCTTCTACTGCAGCCTAAAAGAAGCCAGGAAACACGCCCCTGAATTCAAAGTGAAACCAAGAAAACAGGACTGAGGTAAGATGAATCAATGTAGTGAGACAACCCCTTTAATCAACACAGATAATATACACGGTGTTTCAAGAAGCATGGTGCAAAATTATAGCCTAGGTATTCACACAAAAAGACACTATCTACCCAGGTTGTATCCACACACTGTACCCGTTCAGTATATGTATACATCTTGACCAGTTTAGCTGTGATTTTCAGTCACTAGTCATTTATCACTGATGTTACTGTGACTACAGGCACCAGCCATTATCAATCACCCTGTATATCCCTATACCTGCAGCAGGAGAGCCAGGGACCTGCTAAACAGAGGCAGCTGAACTTTGTAACGTTACAAAAACGTACATCTCCAGCAAGATACTAATCCAGTCTCTGTCAGCAGTCTGACTGCAACGTGTAGACGCAAGTACCAAAGGCCAAACAAGCATGGAGTGCAGAGCGGCCCACGTGCTCAGTTCTTGACGTCAGATTTACATACAACCTATGGAGCCGCAGCTGCTCAGTCAGTATCTGTTGATTTGATTGCACAGGATAAAAGCAAGTTATTATGTTTTCTAAGTGTTGCTGCGCTCACGTCTTGTACACATCTGCTGCCTGCTCTGGTCCCTATGGGTCTGCACTTTGGAGACTTAAGCACTCGTTGTGCTACTAGAATTTGCAATATTATTCACCGAGCCCTCGATCTAAAATATAACTGTTGCTTAATATACATTATAACGAAAAGAGCTAAATTGAACACCTCACAAACTTAGCTATATTCACCCAGACACCTATGTAAACGGAATGGATGATTGAGTCCAGATCATATAATCAGGAAAACGCCAGAATTAAATGTAGTACAATCCCTGCTACACCCTGGTGTCAGGTAGGAAAGTCGCCCCGACAAGGGCGGACCCACCTCTCGACGACTCACCCTAATATACCCTAGGTATCTAATACATATTACATAGGTGCCAAAAAAGGCTAAAAACCACTTAAACATCAAAATTCTTATCTACCTCTATCTTAAATATTTATCTCCAATGGACAAAGCAGCAAAATCCACAAACCACAATTAATTCAATGTCATCATGACCATATACAGTGATAACCGAGTTTGCTTACTGCCCTCAATAGATGCTTTCAGCTTCGTCCATCGCCCGATGCGTTTCTCCCTTGATCCGGGTTCATCAGGGGTCTATTGGACTACAATCACACGGTTATAGCCACCGGCATTCAAAGATTGTAATAAAGGTTGTTGCCCCGTTGGTTGATGCGCATGATGAACCCGGATCAATGGGGAAACGCGTCGGGAGATGGACGAAGTTGAAAGCATCTATTGCGGGCAGTAAGCAAAACTTAGTTATCACTATAAATGGTTATGATGACATTGAATTAATTGTGGTTTGTGGATTTTGCTGCCTTGTCCATTTGAGATAAATATTTAAGATAGAGGTAGATAAGAATTTTGATGTTTAAGTGGTTTTTAGCCTTTTTTTGGCACCTATGTAATATGTATTAGATACTTAGGGTATAATAGGGTGAGTTGTCGAGAGGTGGGTCCGCCCTTGTCGGAGCGACTTTCCTACCTGACACCAGGGTGTGTACTACATTTAATTCTGATGTTTTCCTGATTATATGATCTGGACTCAATCATCCATTCCGTTTACATAGGTGTCTGGGTGAATATTCCTTAATTTGTGAGGTGTTCAATTTGGTTATTTTCGTTTTAATGTATATTAAGTAAAAGCTATATTTTAGATTGAGGGTTTTTTCTCTCTGTGATGCTCTATGTATATTGAACCCTGGTAAATAGTGTGTTTTTTTTCACTGAAATTTTCATATTCACTGGAAGCAACACTAACAGAAACCCTCCTAACATCATATGCAATGAAATACGCAGCATTTTTTTTTAAATTTCATTTTTGTGGCATCCCAAATGCAGGATGAGAAGAAAACGTGCATGTGTCAAAAAGTATAAACCAGTCCCTGAAGTTACAATGGCTTCAGGATACAATGGGCCTTATTTATAAAAACGGTCTAAGCGTAAGGCTGTGTCTACCCAGTGCTGTGTAGCTCTCAATAGAAAATCTGTGCTGTACTCTATACAAAACCTAAAACCGTCTGGCAGAATATAGAACATGTTGTATATTACCCCGCACCGACGTTGGATTCCCAGAGCCCTAATGTAATGGGCCGGCGGGAATCGGACTGTGGGGTTTTTTACGCAAAAACTGCGCCATAAGACGGCGCTGCAGTCCAGCAATGTGAAAATGTTGTCGGACTTTCACACGGCTGATTTGGACACTGTTTTCCGAGAGTTTCCTCGCTCAAAACAGCCAATAAAATGCCACCAGTTCATTTCCATTGATTTCTATGTCGAACGGCGTTATAGTTCACACATGACAAGGTTTTATGCGCCTGGTCAGCGCTTCTTTGAACGCGGTTTTGGTCACTGAAAAAAAATAAAAAAATAAATCCCCATAGGAATCAATGGAGAGATTCAAAACCTCCTCATAGTTTTAGACGTGGTTTTTTCCTTGGCTATTAATTTGTATGGGTTTTTCCATAAAGAAACAGTATTGGAAAACCTCGTCCAAAACCTCAAAACCTGATCAAATCCTCGTCTGAAAAGTGTTGCATTGAGGCGCTTTACAGACGAGATTTTGACGCCAATTTGGACGCTGAATTTTACAAATCAGCCGTGTGACCTTACCCCAAGACTGTCCTTGTTGCCCATAGCAACCAGAGCTCGGCTTTCGTTTCTTTTACTGCTCTGGAAAAATGAAAGCGGAGCTCTGACAAACCTGGAAAATCTTAAGCTTCCACAGTTTTCATAAAGGAGACTCAATGTTGTCACCATATAATGGTCTTTTCTGGGAAACTGAATCCCGAGACCACACTCCTCATACAATATCCCAGACACTGCTTATCTACAGCTGCTGAGACTGACAGAAGATCCAACCAATTATCATGAACACTTTACTAGTAAACCATCTGCATTAGTGAGGTGCATGCAGTGACTGGCGGTCTAGTATCTCCTCTCTACAGTACAGTGCAGTGCAGTACTACATGTCCTGTACTGCTCTTACATGTGTTAGTGAGGTGCATGCAGTGACTGGAGGTCTAGTATCTCCTCTCTACAGTACAGTGCTGTACTACATGTCCTGTACTGCTCTTACATGTGTTAGTGAGGTGCATGCAGTGACCGGCAGTCTAGTATCTCCTCTCTACAGTACAGTGCGGTACTACATGTCCTGTACTGCCCTTACATGCATTAGTGAGGTGCATGCAGTGACTGGTGGTCTAGTATCTCCTCTCTACAGTACAGTACTACATGTTCTGTACTACTCTTTATGTGCAATACGAGTGCCTAATTTAATTTTGTCTGGTACATTGTGTATAAAGTACATGACCCTAAAAAGCTCATGTCCTCATTAACCAAAGTGATTTCCAGCAGCTCCTTCTGATGTTTTAGGTAAGGACTTTATCTGGATTAGTGATCTGCTTCATTTTGCATTATGTTGGGCAACATCGGGTTATAATTGTGCCACACAATGGTCATCCCGGAAACCAATTAATATTATATGTTCAAGGACTTATCTGTCTGGGTCTATGGTAGTATTAGGGCATGTCCCCACTGCACGGGTTTTCGGACGGTTTTTCAGGCGGTTTGCGGTTTTGCAGACTGCCTGAAAAACCGGCCGAAAATGAGCACAACGGGGCTCGATGGAAAATCCGTGCAGCAGTCCCCACTGCACGGATTTTCCGCCCGCGAAACTTTCTACATGCACATTCTGAAAGGGGTTGTCTCGCTACAATGATTGGGTTTTAATTAAAAGATCTTTAAAAAAACAAGCAACTTTGCAATATATGTTCATTACAAATGTCCTACTGATTTTGAGTTATCTCTGGTAGTAGTAGTGCATCAGCTCCTGAAATCCCTATAGCAGCTGACCTGTTGATCTTTATCTCACTGATGTCCTGGTGACTCATCACCTTCTGAATACAGGTCTGAGCACAGAGCCCCTCCCGCACAGTATGCTTCTGTAGGGAAGGGAGGGGGAGGGCTCTGGCTTCTGTGTGGATTAACCCTGTGTGTGCCTGCTCCCTCCTGCTCTCTACACAGATTGAGGAGAGCAGAGATGAGGATGATTTGTGGTCAGTAGATGTCACAGCAGTGAAGTGTGTTACTATCATCATGATGTGTCTGTGGAGCTGTGACTATACTAATAGAACAGATCAGGGGGCATGTGAACGGTTCATGCTCTGCTGTATTAGTGACACATTGTGATTATGATACACACACTTCACAGCTGCCCTGTATCTGTTCTGACAGGGTTTGTTTGTTGTTTCTTGAGATGGAGATTTGTATGCTAAGCAAGGAGTATAGGAACACTTGCATCCCCCCTGCTCTGCTATTAGCATACACAGCTTCACAGACCTCTCCACACTCATAGATCAGCCCTCTCCTGTCTCCTGTCTCCGTGGAGCTGACAGTGCAGCTGATCTAGCAGTGAACAGCCTGCAGCAGACCTAGGCAGGCACACACAGGGTTAACCCTGGCAGCAAACCCCCTGGCCCTCCTCCTGCTGTATAGAAGTTATGGAGGAGAGCTGTCTGTGTGCTGAGGGGAGGGAGGAGAAGAGGCAGACAAGAAACACGCCCCTAAATTCAAAAATCCATTGCTGCCAGAAGCATTGAAGTAGGCTGAAAGCTTGTAATGAGACAACTCCTTTAAGTCCGGTTTTCGGACGGAATCTGTGCAAGTGGGGACTGCCGCAAAACAGGACAAATACCGGTCGGATAAACCGACCGGTATTTGTCCCTTACCGTGTGAACGCACCCTTAAAGGGGGTTCTCTCACTACAAGGATTCCTTTTTATGATAAAGATCTTGCGAAAACAAGTCACTGCAATATATGTCCATTAACAATATCCTACCTATTCCTAGATATCCCCTCTTGTATGGCCTGCATCAGCTCCCTAGGTCACTATAGCTACAGTTCTGTTCTCTCTCTCCTGATAGGCAACCAGCACTGGTTGCTATAGCTACAGACCTAGTGTCCTCAGCAGCTCGTCACTGTAAACCCAGTAAACCCGCCAATGAATTAAAAAATTAAACCAAGAAAGCAGGACTGAGGCGATATGAATCAGTGTAGTGAGACAACTGCTTTAATAATAAGGTTGTGCGCACAGTCCTAAAGATTTATTAATACTTTACATAGCAACTTATTCATTTTATTTGAATTCATTTCTTCTCGTTTTCCTTCCAATCACACAGTCATGGAAGTTTATTAAAGGGCATGAACGTATATATATCACCCAATACAACTGAAAGGTCCCCAGGGTTGCCTTGATCTCACAAGACAGCAACATTTACCACTGAGTAAATTATAGTTGACTAGAAAATTGCTCAGATTGTTCCTGGTACTTTAAAATGCTGACTGACTTTCTGAGAGACTTGTAACTTGATTCCTACATATTATGCGTCATCTAGTAAACGTGCATCATCACAATAGGATCAGTACAGGTCAATAGCAATCCCTCTTTCACCGGGTCAGAACAGGTTGGCGCTTACGGCAGATGCCACCATTACAATCTATGCACACTGGTTCGATGGTGGTTCACACGGGGCCACTTTATGGCTTCTTCAGTTACTTTGTCTTCAGGGACCTGTTCATACTGGTGACACCTCTTTAATGCAGGCAGGAGCCACAACTAAAATCTGTTATGATCCATTTCACAGCAAATTCCACGACCTTCTTGTGGGTCCATTAGATTGCTAGCTTTTATTACTAGATACAATAAGGAGGATGCACTATGAGCAATCCTCCCATATATTAATGGCATATCCATAGCATATGCCATCAATTTGAGATGGGTGCAGGTCCCACCTCTGCGACCCGCACCCATCTCTATAACAGGCCCCCGAAACTCCCTGCTTAGAAAGAAGTTTCTGCACTTGCTCGATTACTCTCTATTCAGTTCCAAGTACAACCCAGCGATTGCACTCGGTTGTCATTGACATGAGTGGAGGGTACGGCCATTTCTCCGTTCACTCCACATTAGTGGCTAGGTTTGAGGTACCATGGTAAAAAAAGTAACCCAGCGGAAACCACGACATAGCCACTGCTGAGTCATAGAGATTAATAGCACAAAAGCAATCCTCTGTGCGCTACTTTTGTTACAATTACCGCCGATATACGCTTTCCCTGCGGCACTCAGGCGCATTACAGCACCCGCAATCTGCAGGAGATTGTAAGACATCTAATCCTCATGCTGCAGGAAAATTATGCACAAAAATGTATGCAAAATGATCTAGTGGATACACTGCCCGTGTACTGATCTTTTGTTTGTTCCATTTAAAAAAAAAAAAAAAAAAAAAAAAAATTAAATCATTTTGCTATAAAATCCACACGATTTGCAGCAGTGGACAATCCTGTGCAGCATTTCCTTTCTGAGTGAAAGCTCCATTTCCAATCCTACTTGTCAGTTATCCAGTCAAATCATAGCTTGTGATTGTAAAAATTCAGTACAGCACTATGGAGGGGAGTGAGAATATATACACTTAAAGGGGTTGTCTCACTACGTTGATTCATCTTACCTCAGTCCTGTTTTCTTGGTTTCATTTTGAATTCAGGGGCGTGTTTACTGGCTTCTATTATGCTGCAGTAGAAGCCAGGTCTGTAGCTATAGCAACCAGTGCTGGCAGCCTATCAGGATAGATCAAACAGGTCCGTAGCTATAGCGACCTGAGGAGCGGATGCAGCCCATACAAGAGGGGATATCTAGGAATAGGTAGGACACTGTTAATGGACATGTATTGCAAAATGACTTGTTTTTGCAAGATCTTTAACATAAAAAGCAATCCTTGTAGTGAGACAACCCCTTTAAAGGGAATGTGTCATCAAAAAATGACTTATTGTTTAACTCACATTTTTATGTTAAACACATTTTGTAGAAATTTTTGCTTATGTTTTTTTTTAATTTTCCAGATCACTTTCAATATTTTTTAATAATTCTTAAATACTGCAGTTCTCACTTTGTCCACTAAGCCTAATAATAGTCTGACACTTCCTGTCCTGTTTAGAGAGCTTTTCAGCAGTGTGCTCATTATCAGTAAAAGCAGGGTCAGGCTGAAAGGAGTCACCATTGTGTCCAGATGAGACGGAAGGCACCAGTCACGAGAGGAGATGTCACAGCTCTCCCTCACCCCTACCTTCACAGTGAAAACTCTCCTATACAAGTCTATGGGACAATCTATCTTAAGAATCCTATGGGCATGAAGCTGCTGTAAAGTATCTCTCTGACTGCTGTTAAAGCAGTGCAAGCAAGAATGTCTTCCCCACAATCATATATAGACGGCCGAATAGAGAATTCTACAATCAGGAAATAAAAACGACTGAGAGGAAAAGAATATGGATCAGCGGCTTGATTTAATAAGTAAAAAAAAAAAAAAATTGGCGACATATTCCCTTTAAATATTGTAGTTACAGAGTATCATAATCATTCACATTAATGTGAACACACGCAGACCAGATGCACATCTGTGTCAGAGGCCTTGTTTGGAGGTTCTGCTGAAGACACCATCAAAAATGATAAAGAAAAAAGAAAATAGCAAAGGCGGCAGAAATTTTTTTCCGTTTAAATGGTGGACACCATGACGGTAATCTGAACGGAGTGAATCAGGTCAGTCGGACACAGTGTCCTTCACAAAACGGATTCAGCGCCACATATGCAACAGAGACTCCAAATGGAACTTGTGACGCAAATGTAAACCAGGCCTGATATACATAATGCAGATAGATATTATACTAACCAGTGTGTACTATTCAGAGAAATAAGAATGCACTTATGTACATGGTGCAGAAAGATAGTATAGCCAGACCCATCACATACTATTCAGAGTAATGAGAATATGTATACACGGACAGAGGACAGATAGTATAATAATAATAATCGGGTAATGAGAATACACATACTTACATAGTGTAATAATAATCATCGTGTACTATTCAGACAAATAAGAATACATACGTAGTGTAGGTAGATAGTATATTAAAGGGGATGTCTCACTACAAGGATTGCTTTTTATGTTAAAGAACTTACAAAAACAAGTCACTTTGTAGTATGTGTCCATTAACAGTGTCCTACCTATTCCTAGATATCCCCTCTTGTATGGGCTGCATCACTCTCCGCTATAGCTACAGACCTGTTTGATCTCTCCCGATAGGCTGCCAGCACTGGTTCCTATAGCTACAGACCTGTTTGATCTCTCCCGATAGGCTGCCAGCACTGGTTGCTATAGCTACATACCTGGCCTCTACTGCAGACTAGTAGAAGCTAGTAAACACGCCTCTATATTCAAAATTAAAACAAGAAAACAGGACTGAGGTAAGATGAATCAATGTAGTGAGACAACCCCTTTAATAACCATTGTGTACAACTCAGGCTAATGAGAATGCACATAGGATAGATAGTAGAAGAATAGCTACCGGGAACCATCCAGCGTAATGAGAACACACATCCACTCACATAGTGTAGATAGTATAATAATAATAATAATAATCAGGCACTATTCAGAGTAATGAGAATACATTTACACAGTGTGGATAGATTGTATACTAAGAATAGTAATCATGTACTACACAGAGTAATGAGAACAGTCACATGAGTAGCGAGATAGTATAGTGGTGACTGTACTATTCAGAGTAAGGAGAATACGTGTATAGTTTAGATAGATAGTATAGCGATAACTGTAGTGTACTCTTCAATGTAAGGAGAACACATACAGTGTAGTTAACCATCATGCACTAGTCAGAGTAGTGAGAATGCATTTATGCTTACATACTGTAGATAGAGGTTAGACGACTAATAATAATCATGTACTACACAGAGTAATGAGAACAGTCACACAATGTAGCGAGATAGTATAGTGGTGACTATACTATTCAGAGTAAGGAGAATACATGTATAGTGTAGAGATAATATAGCTATAATAATGTAGTAGTCAGTGTAAGGAGAATACATACACATTGTAGATAGATAGTATAATGCTAACCATTGTGTACTATTCAGAGTAATGAGAATGTACTCATATATGTGGTGCAGAAAGATACGGTAGTATAGTGATATCCATCATGTACTATTCAGAGAAATGAGAATATGTATACACCGACACAAGCTAGATAGTATAATAACTACAAGAGCCAGAGTAATGAGAATACACATACAAATACATATATATAGTGTAGATAGTAGAATAAGAATCAGGCACTATTCAGAGTAATGAGAATACATTTACACAGTGTAGATAGATTGTATACTAAGAATAGTAATCATGTACTAAACAGAGTAATGAGAACAGTCACATCAGTAGCGAGATAGTATAGTGGTGGCTGTACTATTCAGAGTAAGGAGAATTCATGTATAGTGTAGAAAGATCGTATATTAATAACTATCATGTGCGCTTCAGGATAAGGAGAACACACTTACATAGGTTAGATAGTAGAATAATAACTACTGGGAACCAGTCAGGATAATAAGAACACACACACACACAGTGCAGATCGTGATATATATATTATATATATATATATATATATACATACATACACACACACTCACACACAATTCAGGGCGATCAGAATCGCTGGTACCGTTGTAGATATAGCATAATGATAACCACAGTGTACTATTCAGAGTAATGGGAATACACACACAGTGTAGATCGTGTAATTATATATATATTATTCCGGGCGATCAGGCTGGTACCGTGATCACCATGGTTCAGGCGCATACACACAGTAGTGATCAGCGTGGATGTACAGTATGTGAGTGTCCTGTGCCGGGGGGCGTCTGATGAGCTCCTTACCTCTATCGCATTCACCGCTCGGTCGGTATCCGGGTGTGGGTTCCGGCCTCAAGTTAAGCTCAGCAATAGGCCGGCTTCACCAAGTGACATCAGTGAAAAGGGACGTTCGAAACCAGCAGCCACGTAAGTGCGCTGCAGCCAATCCGCGACAGCATCCGCCCAGCCTCGCTCCTACGTCATCAGCCCGGGCCCGCACGTTCCAATCTCTGAAGAAACGGGCTTTGCCAGTCCTCTGACGTCATCACTCTGGGCGGTTCCCCGGGGGGGGGGGGGGGTGTTTGTTGCCATGTAGTCAAATAATTTATTACACTGGCTATGTTGATATTTACATAACTAGGAGTGCACTCTGATTTTATATAGGGAATAATGGGTGTATTCCCATCAAAAACGTATATGTGGTGCAAAAAGTGCATATAACGTATCAAAAGCTTTAGGTTATGTCTCCACTGCAATGAAAAACGATTGTATTTTTGGCGGTTTTAGGCTAGCGCTGCACTGCATCGAGCAAAAAACTGCCAACAGTCGACCATTTTCTTTTCGACGCACATCCGCGTTTTTTGTCAAGTTTTGTTAAAAACAGTCGGTTCTCGTTTTTTTTGACGTCGCTCATATAATTGTCTGTATAGTAAGACGCCAGAAAAACTAAACATGGGGGCGCATTATACACCATGTTCTAAATGCATCAAAAGACGATCAGAGAAAGAAACGAGCTGTAGAGACTACAGGTCGTTTTCTCTATTAAAGTCTATGGGGCTGTCTGAACAATGGTATTTTCAGTGGTTCTAGAATCCTAAAACCCCCGAAAATACGATCGTATTTCATTGCAGTGGAGACATAACCTTAGTATTCTAAAACCGCCGAAAATATGGTCGTTCAGGCAGCCCATAGCCTTGAATAGAAAAAACAACCTGTAGTCTCCACAGGTCTATTTTTCTCTGCTTACTTTCTGGCACCGGCGTATTATACAACATGATGTATAATACGCCAGCGCTTTGAGTTTTTTCGTCATCTTCCCATACAATCAGTTGTATGGGCTGACGGCAAAAAAACGAGAAGCGTCCGCGTTTTTTGCTCAAAACGTGACAAAAACAGTTTTTCGTCCGATTGAGTGTAGACCTAGCTTTAGGGTATGTTCACACGGCGTACTAGGGCGCATACTGTACACATGGCAGTATGCCGTGTGTTTTGGAAGTACGCGCTAATCAGCATGTACTTCAAGAACAGGGGAGGCCTGTCACTTTTCTCCCGACGTACAATAGGATTGTATTGTACGCCAGGGGAGACGTGACGTAATTCATAATTCTCTAGAGCTCGAGAGCTATGATTTAGGCTATGGTCACACGGCTTATCCACGGCGTAATTGCGGGGATGCATTTCGCCCGCAATTACGCCATGTGCTCGGGGGCGCCAGCAGCTCGCCGGCCCCATAGACATGCATTATTCTCGGTGCATATTCACCACTAGTAATTGACATGTCACTTTCTCCCCGCTCTATGAGAACTGTGGATTACCGTAATGACTGGGACAGATTTCAGCCATAATTCGAGCAGTACAGCGCAAATTACGGATCCGTCCCAAATTAAGCCATGTGAACATAGCCTTACCGTAATTGCGGTGCGCATTTTGCCCGTATTAATGTGCAAATACACTGCAAAATGCCGTGTAAACATACCCTTAGGCTGCGTCCACACAGCAGGTTAAAATACCGGTTGAAGTTTGAGTAAAAGAATCCGGCCGGTATTTTTACATTGCTTCCATTGTTGAGGAGGACAGTTGTGTTTGCAGTTTGCGGATTCCCCGTCACCCTCAACCACTGACATGTTCACATTCCGCCCGAAAACCAGGCGGAATAATGAACACGTTCTAAGTTTTTCGATTTAAATCAATGAAAAAGGTTGACAGTCGGTTTACAAATAGTTTTCAATTCCAAAAACTGTCTGTAAAACCAACTTAAAAACCTGTTGTGGGGACAAGTCCTTAGGAAGGAATGTGTTTGTAGACTGGGTTCACGTACTCTTTTTTTTATGCATATTTTGAATAAGTATTTATAAGCCAAATCCAAGAGTGGCTCGAAAACGCAAACCTTTCCATTATACGTTTTCTGTTTTCACTTTAGGTTTTGTCTGTCAAATACAAAATCTGCATAAAAAACACAGTGTGAACCAAGCCTGACGCATGCAGATTCGAATTTGCAGGATTTGCAGACAGAACTGCAGCTGAAATGTGCTGCCACTTATAAACCTCCTCCACGTAAAAAATAAAACCGGGCATTGAAATACAGAATTGTAAATCTCAATGCATAATGTGCTTCAGTGCTTTTTTTTTTCCCAGGACTCCACGTAGTCTTTGTACTAAGAAACTACAATTCCCAGGATACAGTTCTCTTAGGCAGAGCACTTCCTGTGAGACTGCAATGTGTAACAATGTCTGCAGGCTCAGCCACAGCGGTCCTGTCCCCTGTGAAAGCTGTCATAGTGCCCGGCAATGGGGGAGGGAATGTGGAGTCTTGTATCTGGTATGGTTGGACCAAGAGGAGACTTGATAAGGTGAGAAAATATGCAAAGCGTGTGCACTTCTCCTCTGCAGAAAGTACAATGGGAATGTATGGGGGTCCACCAACATGCATAGGTTAATTGGATTTCAGTGAAACCAGCCCTTTTGTGTGTGTGGAAGAGGGTAATGAGATGTTGAGAGGGGCTGGGACGCAGGGATTATAAACAGAGAAAGCGAATATCCTGATGCTACATAAGTAACATAATGAAACAATACACTTGTCGCCTGGAGAAATGTATCACTTATGTCGTCTGTCTACATCCTCCCTTTGCTGCAGGGTTAAAAGCTAGACTGCGCAAATAATTGTATTAAGGCAGGAGCGGCTATGTACACAGCTACCTACGTCAGCATAGAGCTATCTCAATTATTCTATTTAGGATATAAGGTTTGGTGGAGTTTAAAATGTTTGAAAATGTAATATTGTACAATATATACATCACACATCTCTATGGATAGATTTAACATTAAAAGGCCATAACAATAATGTAAATAATACATTTACTTAAAGGGGCATTCCCACCCTACAGTTTGATGGCATATCACCAGGATATGGCCTCAAAGGTTTATAGGTTTTGGGACCTTCACCCCATCCCGAAAAATCCGGGTCAGAATGGGGGAGCTAGGCCCCCACTTGTGAAAGGAACCCCTTTTTTTTTTTTCTATGGGGGTTTCCCAAAAAAGCAAAAAAACAAAACTACCTGGGGCTCAAACCCCACAGAAAAAAAATGGGAGCATGCCCCCAAATGCCCACAGGCTCCCATTTGGAATGAAAATTTTTGGGGCCCGATCATGGGAAACGGGCTGGTTTCACCTTTGAGAATGCATGTGTCTCAGGAAAGGGGCCCCCCAAAAAATGTGGGGTCCCTACCCAAAGACTTTGATGGGGTTTTGCTTATCAAACCAAAAAAGATACATAATGAAACCCGTAGTAATGGATTGGCTTGCTAAAAAAGGGTTTTTTCCCCTATAAAAAATGATTTGGCCCGGGGTAATGTTGAATTTCTGGGATTCTACCAATCACTTAAACAGAGGCCCCAAAATTTGTCCCGTTTTCCCCCCCTGGATTGCTCAGTCGAGGAAAGTCTTAGGCCCCCTTCCAAAAAGGCGGTTTTGGCCGCGGGTTTCGCCGCGGCCGGGACCTTGCCGCCAAAATCCCCATCTCCCGACGTGGGGTTTTAAGCGCCGGGGCCCTGGCCGTGGGCCGGCGTGGGTCCCGGGGTGGTTTGGGGGGCGGGCCCTTTCGCGAGGGTTTTGCCCCCCTGCAAATTTAAAACAAAGGGGGGAAACCGCGCCGAGGGGAGGGAAAAGGGGGTTCTTAAAACGCGCAGGTTTTTCCCCGGCCAGAACACGGGCCCAAAACCCCCGGGGGGTGAAAAATTAACGGGTTTCCCATAGGAAACCTTGTTAATAAACCGCGTCGGAACCCGCGGCCAAATCTGAGTGTTTAAAAAGCCCTTTGAATGGGGGCAGCGGGAAAGAGCATGGGAAAACTGTTTTCTCCATTCAAAATCTTTTGGGAGCTAAAAAAAGGATTTCCCCCCCCCCGACCGGGATTTTTTTTGGTTTTTTTCAGTCCCAAAATCTTTGGGGGGGGGGTGCATTGTCCCTGGGTCACAACCAAGCTCCAAAGGGGCTGCAGTCCAATTTGGGGAAAAACGTGGGGGGCCCCTGGGGAAAAAGACAAAATTTTTCAAACCCATTTAGTTGGGATAGGGAATTTAAAAGCAACAGGGGAAAACTCTTTAACCCCTTAAAATCGGAAATTTTCCCGAAAAGTAGTTAATTTACCCGAAATTTTTTTTTTGTGTTTGCCCCCCTTGGGGTTTCAACAGTTGTGCTTTTTTTTTTTTTTTTAAATGACAAAGGTTGTATGAGGCCTCAATTTATTTTGAGAAAGGGGTTGTACTTTTGGGGAATAGTTTAAAAATTTACTTATTAAAATAAATTTCAGAAATTTTTTTTAAATTCCTTTTCCCTTTAAAAAACCAAAAATTTTTAACAAAATTTTTTTTTTTTGTTTAAACTTTTTTTTTAATATTTTATTTTTTTTTTGAAAAAATTTTTTTTTTTTTTTAAAAAAAAAAACCCATGAAGGGGGGGAAAAGTTTTACTTGTTTTTTTTTTTTCTTTTTTTTTTTTAACTTTGGTAAATTTTTAGCATTTCTTTTTTTAAATTCATTAAAAAATGTTTTCCCGTCTGACCCCAGGCAGTGATCTGGAAGCCAAAAAGTCTTCCTGGTCACTGGCTTAGTACCAAAAGTGCGCTGGGGGCTATCTAGGGCCCAGGGCTGAAAAATGCACCATTCCCCCCAGCTTCCCGTGGGTACCGGGGTTCCGATCACCCGAAAAGAGCAGGAAAACCCTTTTATTTGGGTTAGGGGACCCTTCCCCGGCAATCAAAAGGGTTAAAAATTAAAAAGGGCCCTTTGGGCGTATGAAGGGACTCCCAAGGGGCCCCTTTGGGGGTTTCAGGGGGGGTCCCCCCGCGGGCTCCCCCCCCCCCCCCCCCGCCCCCCCCCGCTAAACCCCCGCCCCCTGATTTTAAAGGGGGAAAAGGACCGTCGCCCCCCTTCGGTTTTGGCCTAGGCCCTTTTAACAACCCTTAAATGCTGGGCGCCCGGGGAAAAATTAAAATTTCCCCGTAGCACCCCGATTAATTGGGAAAGGGGGATCGGCCCGCGCCATGCAGGGCTTCCGCCCTCTACATTGGGGGGCAGGGCCTGGGAAGTCCTTTCCCTTAAAAAGCCGGGAGCCCCACTTCCCCAAAGACAGGAAGGTTGGGAAAAGCCTCTTTTACAGTCTAATCATTGTTTTTGCAAGGGGCCATTTTTAAACTGTTTAGGCAAGGGGGATTTTGTTTTTTGGTTCAAGGGGGCACCATAGGTGGGGGGGGCCTAATTTTTTTTTTTTAAAAAAATTATTAAATTTTTAGTCAAAAAAATTTTTTGTTAAAAGTTCAAAACCCCCTTTTTCCCCCTTTTTTACAAATAAAAACAATAAAATAATAAAAAGTTACACGTATTTGGTATCGCCGCGTCCGAAAAAGTCCGATCTATAAAAATATAACATCATTCATCCCGTATGCGGAACACCCTAGAAGAAAAAAATTTCAAACGTCAAAATTGCGTTTTTTGGTCATTTTACGTCACTTAAAAAATGGAATAAAAGTGATCAAAAAAGTCGCATGCATTCCAAACTGCTAGCGATAAAAAGTACACTTCGGCCCGCAAAAATGCCCCCTCACTGACGTCCGTAGGTGTTAGTACAAAAAAGTTATTGGTCCCACAAATTGGCGCCGCGGCGCAAATTTCAAAAATAGAAAAAGTTTGAATTTTTTTTACAGTACCAAAACATAACGGAAACCCTACATGTTTGGTATTGCCGGATACTTATCAACCTGTAGAATACAGAAAACACATTGTATTGACTGAAGATTGAACACCGTAAAAGCAAAACCCCCGAAAATACGGTTTTTTTTCACAATTTGTCCCACTTGGAATTTTTTTGCGGTTTCCCAGTATATTCTATAGTATAGTGAATAACACCATTAGAAAGTAGATCTTGTCCCGCAAAATAAATGCCCTCATGTGTCTATGTAGGTGGAAAAATAAAAAAGTTATGGCTCTGGGAAGGCGAGGAGGGAAAAAAAACCGGCGGGTCCTTAAGGGGTTAAAGCATCGGGGAGCTGCGTTGGGATCAGGGCTGTGTAGTACAGCCCCGTTCTCGGCGGCGCTGGGAGCTGCAAACTACGCTGTCTGCAGCGGCGTCAAAAGACGGTCGCACATGTGTCGTAAGGAGTTAAAGACCCTATGAGGTACAGGTATATCTTAATAAACATTGGAGGCACTGAAGCTGTGCCCATGTAATCAACAGCAGGAGCCTAGCAGTGACTGCCAGCGGGGTCATAGAAACCTCTTATGTTAGCGTTATAATCCATAGATGCTGTTCTAAATAACTGTTGATTACAACAGCTAAAGAGCTCCTCTCTGCCTATTGGCACCTCATGATGCAATTGTGGGATCCTAAAGGGATTTGAATGGTAACTGGGGGCCCTTTTGATAAGCCTTATACACAACCTAACAAGATTGCCTGTTTGATTTAGGGTCCGTTCACACGTCGGATTTCAATGTGGATTCCACATTGAATTCCTCATCACAATCCTTGTGTAATCCAATGACCATTTGAATGGCCAATCTGTGTTGTAGCTCACGCAGATAACTACAATGTGGATTTTCCACACCACAGATTTAAAATCCATGGTGCAGAAACAAAGAATGAACATGTTCACTCTTTTGAGCCTTACCGGATCCCACTTATGGAGGCATGAGGGATGCGGGTTAGCCCTATTGCAATGGAGCAAACCGGCGTCAGGATCAGTGGGTAAAAAACGCCTTGGTAAATGAAAACCACGTCAGAACCATGTTGGACTTTTCCGCCCGACGTGTGGACATAATCTAACAATTTTCTATGGTGTCTGCAGAAGTCCAGTTTGGCTGATGTTGTACCTCCTATTCTCAGGAGGGACTTTTAGATGGAGTAAATTTATCTGAACCTCCAACTGCAGGTGACTGTGGCTACATTATAGGGCTATGGTATTTGATATTAAAATGGTATTCTCACCACAACAAACAGGTAGGCTAAGGTAAAGATTATTACCAAATACATTACTGTTCTAATTTTGCTTTATTTCAAAGTTAGATCAGCTCTTATCTTCTGCTTGTTTACACATGATTCTCTACTTACCGACCAACTCTCTCTGCTCTAGCAGCCTTTGCCGGGACAGTGATTTCACTCCCTATTTCATGCCAGCAGCACAGGATCTTGTTTATGTTTCTTACTTACAAACTTTAACCTTCTCCAGAGCTCTGTAGCCTTCGGCCCTGGTATTAAAACCCCTTCACCACCTATTTCCGTCTAAGGCCATGTTCACACGGCTTAAAATGGGCCGTATTTCGGTCCGTAATTACTCGCCGAAGTGCGCCAATTACGGGCCGAAAACGGCCCGTTCATTACGGTAATTCACAGTTCTCATAGAGAACTATGGATTACGTCTCCTCTCCCCGCCCGGCGGAGCCGCCAGGTGGGGAGATAATTGACATGTCACTTTCTAGCGGCGTATACGCGCCGCTAGCAGTGATTGTCTATGGGCCGGCGAAGTGCCGGCCCCCCGCTCACTCCCCGCTCCCGCCCCCATCCACACGGCGTAATTGCGGGGCGTAATTACGCCCTGCAAATACACCGTGTGAACATAGCCTAACAGTCTAAGCTAGTAGTGGCAGAGCTGAGATATCAGTCACTGTTGTAGAACCACCCACAGTCTGAACAGGAAGTCTGAGCCTGAAACTGGCTGTGAAGTACAGGCTCTGTGAAACAAATAGATGGGAGATCCTTTACTATATAGCCGTTTTTTGTTTTACACCTGCTTGCTTCTGAAATCAAATAGAAGAAAACTTTGACTGTAATTTAATTATATTAACCATATTATTTCTTTGCAGATTCCAGATTTCAGATGTGTTCTCCGAAACATGCCTGATCCATGTATGTATAGTACTTGTTTTACAACTTTAACGTATAAGTCATGATTCACGCTGTATGATTGGATTGATAAGAATGCCGTCACACCTTAGATAGGAGGAATGATACTGGGGTGCTTGTAGTGGGGGCAACCAGTCCCGTATGTAGCAGAAATCCAAGAATCTATAGCTCACCGCAGATTTCAAGCAAACGTGATTTATTCGTGCATAGAATATACAGGAAAATCAAACAGTAAATAAACAGCAGATGAGTATATATGCATTAGGGAGAATGCCAGACTGATTTAAAGGGGTTGTCTCACTACAAGGATTGCTTTTTATGTTAAAGATCTTGCAAAAACAAGTCACTTTGCAATATGTGTCCATTAACAGTGTCCTACCTATTCCTAGATATCCCCTCTTGTATGGGCTGCATCAGCTCTTCAGGTCGCTATAACTACAGACCTGTTTGATCTCTCCTGAGAGGCTGCCAGCACTGGTTGCCATAGTTACAGACCTGGCTTCTACTGCAGCCTATTAGAAGACAGTAAACACGTCCCTGAATTCAAAATGAGACCAAGAAAACAGGACAGAGGCAAGATGAATCAATGTAGTGAGACAACCCCTTTAAACGTTTTTCGGCCACCATGGCCATCATCAGAATTGGCTGGGGAGGCATGCAGGTATATGTGCTGGAACTGACAGATTCTGTCAGCTGTAGGTTCTGTAGATGTGCTGTAGATTCTTGGATTAATGCTGTATGATTGCCACAATATGGCAACTTGCAGGCAAAAACCTCTAAAGGGGTTGTTCTTTTCCTATAAAAAATAAATACTAAGCTTCTGGTTCCCAACTGAAAAACAACAACCTGTACTCCGCTTCCCCTGCTCCTCCTCTTTGGTCTTCTGTTTACGAACTTCTTCTTCTGAAGGGGAACGTCAATATTGCAACTGCTGATTGGCTGCAGCAGTCACGTGTTCAGAGCTGTTTACTTCCGATTGCTGTTGTCCCCATATTAAAGACATGTAAACAGAAGATGGGAGAGACCCAGTGCTGGAATGGGGGATCGGAGAAAGGTGAGTATATTTTTAATTCTTTTTTTGGGGGAAGCGAGAGCTTAGTATTTTATATAAACTGGAAAACCCCTTTATTACTAAAGAGGTTAGGAAGATCCTTTTTTATATGCAAGAGAATTCTAAATAAATAGAGGTCCCTTAGCATCCTCATCTCTTGGTCAGTGGTGTACATTAAAGGGGTTGTCTCACTACATTGATTCATCTCACCTCAGTCCTGTTTTCTTGGTTTCATTTTGAATTCAGGGGCGTGTTTACTCACTTCTACTGGGCTGTAGTAGAAGCCAGGTCTGTAGCTATAGCAACCAGTGCTGGCAGCCTATCATGAGAGAGTAAACAGGTCTGTAGCTATAGCGACCTGAGGAGCTGATGCAGCCCATACAAGATGGGATATCTCAGAGTAGGTAGGACACTGTTAATGGACATATATTGCAAAGTGACTTGTTTTTGCAAGATCTTTAACATAAAAAGCAATCCTTGTAGTGAGACAACCCTTTTAAGGCTCATTCACACATCTGTATATTAGATCCGTATTAATTCAGTTTTGTCATTGAAGAAAACATTGTCAGTACAGTTAAATGGTTGTATTTACAAGTTCGTTTTTTTCATGATGGACAGCATCTTCCAAGGAATCTATATTGCTACTATATTTTCAGTCATAGAAGTCGGTGGGTTAAATTTGAAAATTAATTTTATGTGTAGGAAAATATACCATTTTATTATATTAATTTTATTTTTTTATATTTAATAAATTAACAATGTATTACAAAATACAGAACAAGATGGATTCAATACAAAACCTAAAAGAAAAAAAATGTAAAAAAAAAAAATCTACGGTATATTACACATGTATTTGATCTATATTTTCATGTGTGTAAATGACGCATTAGGGTATGTTCACACGATGTACTGCGGCGCGTACAGTACGTGCCACAGTACATCGTGTGTTTCGGGAGCTTGCGCTAATACGCGCGTACCCACGTGGCGCGGGGGGCATTGACATTCATTGCTCGCGGCGCGTATTCGCCGCAAGTAATTGACAGTAATGGAGAGGAGGCGTAATCCATAGTTCTCTATGAAAACTATGGATTACCGTAATTTTGCCACGCATCTCGTCTGTATTAGAGCGCAAATATGCAGCGAAATGCGCACCGAAAACACCCCGTGTGAACATACCCTAACACAGACAATCCACAGACGTAAAGCCTAACCCCTTAGTGCACCAGAACCAAGCCATTTAACCATTTAGACACCGCTGTAAATGCAACCACTGCATTTAAATGATTGTAGTGCAGAGCTTTGGTCTGTTGCCCCCCACCACCACCACCACTACACGATTGTAGGGTGCTGTTCAATTGCCATAGCATAGAATACAAATATCAACCGCAGTTTATTTGTTTATTAACATTAATTGAAAATTCATCTGTACATCATAGCGACGTTTTCGGCCAATCTCTAGCCTTCGTCAGAAATGATCACACTAGATTTCACTATGTGGAGGCATAGAAGAAGAAAGTAAACCGTCCGCAACTCAGTGCGTCTAATCAATTGCCATGGCGGTCGGAGGACTAATAATGGCCTTTGTAGCTGCCATGTTGTAATAAAAGATTAATAAAACCTTATTATTGAACATCCTAGATCACATGTTCAAGGAACCCTGGGGGGACAAAAACATGTAAAAAATAAAAAAAAATATTTAAAAAGTGCTAAAAATTCATCATTTATCATATAAAAAAATAAAAATGAACATAGTTGTATTACTGTGTCCGTAAAATTCAGATCTAATACAAGATCACGTTATGTATCCGACACGATGAATGCTGTGAAAAGAAACCTCAACAACAGAATTGTGGTTTCGCGGTCATCTCACCACTCAAAAAAATGAAATAAAAAGTAATTGAAAATTCACACAAACTCCACATTGGTACTGTTATGGTATATTCTAGGCTTAACGTGACTATCTTGTATGTTCTCAATTCTATTTAACTGAGATGTTTTGAGGCTGAGGAAAATGTCTCACATCTGTCCCAATTATATTTAGGAACTGTACATTTCGACCTTCATAATAATTGGACACCTTGGTTCACTAAACATATGTGGTTAAAAGTTATGAGATATAGATAGATTTATGTATTTCTTTGAAGTCTAATTAATATTGGAGTCTCACCAGAAGGAAGTATGAATTTAGGACATGTATGAAAACTGTCTAGGTCTAAAACTCACTTTGTTTCCCATAGCAACCAATCAGAGAACCCCTCTCATTTCATATAGTGTTCTGGAAAATTGAAAGGGGCGCTCTGATTTGTTGCTATGGGCAACAAAGTGAGTTTTAGACCTAAGTTTTCATACATGTGGCCCTTAATGTATATCAAATAATTATTCACACCGATATTTAAATTATGAGATAAGTTTGTGAACTACTATAGGTTGGGGTGGGCTTGTCATTTAACCATTTTATATCATGTACTAATTTGGCTATAAAATAAAGATCCTGGGGGGTCCCCCATCATAGCGATTTTTATTCTCAGTCTGAGTCATCAGCTGCAACATGCAAATAAGGGACCCTTTTGGAGTAGTAAGTATAGCTTCTACTCTAAAGCCTTGTTCACACGGCTGATTTGGGGACGGATTTCAGTCCGTAGTCAAATACGGGTGAAATCCGTCCCTGTGTAGGATGTTCCCAAAAAACTTGGGTGTCCCCCTTTTCCCGTGGAAAGTTTGGGATAAATAATGCACTTAGTACAGACTTAGTTATAGTGGGGATAGGAATTTAATTTAATGCCCCATTAGGTAATAGTGTAAAACGCCAAAGTATATAAAATAGATTAGCATGCAAAAGTGAGAATGCAGAGTTACAAAAATTAAATTAAAATTATGTTCTCCCAATTGTTGCTGTGAAAATTAATCATTTAAAGGGATATTTGTTTAAAAAGAAAAAAATAAAACGGGGTTTCTTGGTCTGCAGGGGACCCTTAATAAAAATAACCTTAATTAGTCCCCGTTCTGCCATCTCTAATCTTAAACAGAGGAACAAAGTTTTTGCCCCCTCTTTTGGGATAAAGGGCCGGAACGACAGATTTCCTCGGAAAAAGGAACCGACTTGATAAAAGAAAGAAAAGATTGTAATAGTTATGAGTAAGTTACACAAAAAAAAGAAAGGGTAGCCTGGGAGAGAGCATTCCCCCCTCCCCCCGTACTTAGGTAAGGTTTAAAGAAGAAGGCCCAATTGTCTGACCGGGGTTGGGAAAAGCCCCCCGTAGTTTTGGGTAAGCCTCTTTAAGACCCGGCAGGGTAGGGGTATAAAAGCTAGGAAACTCCCTCTTTTTAAATTTTGGCCCGTTGCGTTACATGACTGACTGGGAAAACGGGGTTAACTTGAAGTGAAGAAGTCGTGTGGAAAGTCTAAAAAAGTGGAGTTACATCACTTTGGGTGGAAATATGTTTAATTTTCCCGGGAAAACCAAAAACCCCCGTCTAGGGGGCCGGAAAACGCCGGCCCCCCCCGCTGCACGGCACACTCTGTAATTGCGGGGCGAAATCCGTCCTGCAATTACGGCGTGAATAAGCCGTGTGAACATCGCCTAACAGTACCTATAAAAACTAGATCTCGCCCTGCAAAAAGTGAGCTATCGCACAGCTCTACTCCAGCAAAATTAAATAAATTATTGTTCTCAGAAATTGGCAATGTGAAGAATTTTTTATTTTATTTTAAAAAGGTTTTTTTTATTTTGTTGAAAGTAGCAAAACATAATAAAACCTGTATATACTTGGTATCACTGGAATCGTACTGACCCGCAGAATAAAGATAATATTCATTTATTTTGCTCCTTGGACTTCATAAAAGAACCCCTTTCTCCCCCCAATTTCTTTTTTTTAATTACACAGTTGTGGGTTTTTTTTCCAATCACCAGATTTTTTTTGCCTCCCCAATACATTATATGGTGTGTTTAAAAAATAAGTTGTCCTGCAAACAGAGCTGTGGAGTCAGTCCGAGTTATAAAATGGACCGACTTCGACTCCCAAAATATGTAATAAATTGTACAGTTAGTTCAATGCAGTGCCAAGAGCACTAGAAGGTTGGAGAAGGAATGGTTCAATGACAATGAAGTAGAGTTGCTGGATTGGCCTCCACAGTCCCTCAACCCAATCGTACACTTGTGGGTATAGTTGAAAGAAAAGCTGTATTCGTACCCAAGTCCAGTCTGCACCGACATTGGGAACTTGTAGAAGAGACCTGGGATCAGATTTTGGTCAAGACCTGCTTGAATCTGATCCAGAGCCCAGAAGGATTCAGGCAGTATTTAAAGCCAACGGTGGATTTACCAAATACTAACAAAATAATACATATTAACATTTTGATTTTTAGGAGCAAAACAGTAACAATGCAGTTACATGACAAGAATCTGCAGAACTAAGCAGGTATTAAATACTTGCAAGTCAAATTTATGTACAAGATAGGTAAAATTATTGTCTATAAAATAAGTGGAGTCTCACATTCAAAGCTGTAGTGGATGGTCAGATATGAAGCCTGAAAGTCAAGCGTTTAAAACATTGTTACCATTTTGCTTGTCAGTGTATGTTCTACCTAAATAGCTTGATTATTGTATCATAAAGTGATAAAAAGTCTGATGTTACCATTTTACTACAGTAAAGTTATCACTTAACCATGCGTCACGTATGAGGGAGTCAGGAGTCAGAGTTAGAGAAATTGAGGAGTCACAGCCCTGCCTGCAGAAAAAGAAGAAAGTAAAAGAGAACAGTTTTGACTTCCGGTTCCGGCACCGACAGGATGTGAGTGGTAGTTAGGTGCTCCTGCTCACCCAGCTCGAAAACCAGCTTAACTTAAAGCCAGCAGCAAGCAACAAAACTTTTCAGCTGCCCCGGGCCGCAGCAAGAAAGGACAAGCTGTTGGCGCGCTAGGTGCAGTACCCGGAGGAGAAATGGCGTAGGTGCACAGGGAGAGGAGGCGCAGCGGAGCTACTCACCTCCGGAGCCCGGGTGGAAGAAGTTCTCTCGTGCGGGGACGCACTGTCAGGAGGTAAAGGGACGTTGGCACCGGCATAAGAGGAGGAAGAAAAGGCTGTACGGTGTGGAGGGGAGCTAGTGAGGAGGAAAGGAGCCGCAGCGTAGGGGAGTACGGTGGCGGGAAATTTGGCGCCAAGAAGGAGCTATGGTGGCCATAATGACAATAGCTGCTATAAAGCCCCATCTATGTGGTACAGGTCCTAGCCCTGTCAGGAGAAGAAGGTCCAAAGAACTTGGCAGTGTGTAACTCAGTAAAGCAGCACCCTGTCCCTCCACCAACATGGCAGGAGTGGGAGTACATAAGGAATACATTGTGCAAAAATGAATGTGCCCTGAAGAGATCTCAAAGGGAGTTAATAAGGCCCCTCAGCTCCCAGTATTGCTCCTAGTTTAGTGGCTGATACCTCCTGCACAAAAAGGACTGATTCTCACTGTGAGGACTGTAAAATCACACTAAAAAGGAAAAAAAATATATAAAAGAGTGAACAGGAGATCATCCACGTTCATAGATGGTCTCATAGCACCATCTGCTGGTTCAACTTGAAATTACACATAACTTCCCTGGTTTCTCCTGTGAAGCACTGTGAAGCCGAAGGGAGAGGTAGTAAATAACTATAGCTGTCTTCGCAATACAGGAAAGGAGTTGGCAAGATCTACTGCGCCACCGGGCCTTTCATGGAGCGATATTTCCCAACTATGGGGAAAGCTAATAAAGTCAAGCCTAAAGATCTACAAGGACCGGAAACAGGGTCCAAACCCGAACACTCAACACCAAAATCGCCAGGTCCGCCACCTCCAATGCACTCGCCAGGTATGCTCTCTCAAGTTGACACCTATGAATTGGCAGAGACACGAGATGGTCACCTGATAGACTATAAGAAACTAGCCAGGGAAATGGCTCAAATAATCTTGCCGGACATTCAAGCTACGCTGGCCAACACCATCTCCTCCTCGTTACTACAACTCCAAGCTGATCTTAAGATGCAAGACCAGAGAATTGACGAGGAGGAAGAGAGAATTCTGACGTTAGAAAAATAAACAGTGAATTATCCCAAATTCAAAATCAAGGATTTAATAGAGGAGAATAAGCAACTTTGGAGTAAGGTGGAAGACTTGGAGAACAGGTCAAGAAGAAATAATCTACGGATAGTTGGCTTGCCTGAATCCATACCGCAAAATGAGCTATTAGCCATCTGCGAGTCGGAGTTACCTAAGGTGCTTCGGATCCAACATCCATGCAAGGTGGAGAGGGCACACAGACTGGGCCCTGACCGCAGAGGGCAGGGTATAAGGAGGGCCTCTTCCCCAGAGGTCCGAAGAGAAAGACCAAGACAAGTAATAGCCAAGTTCCTGGATTTCACGGACAAATCTGCCATACTCAGGGCTTTCAAGCGGAATAATGCCCCGGTGATGCTCAGGGGAGCTAGAATCCTCGTATTTGAAGATTTCTCGGCGGAGGTGGTGCCCAAAAGGAAAGCATTTTTGGGAATCTGCACGGATCTCTTCCATAAGAAAATAAGATTTGCTCTACTGTTCCCAGCTATTCTAAAGATTTATCATGGTAATGGCAACATCTCCTCGTTCTACTCTCCGGATGAGGCGAAACGGTATTTACAACAGCGACATTCAATAGATCAAGATTCTCCAAGTAGATCTCAAAAAGGGTCGACAAGATCTCCGTCTCCACAGAAGGATCTTTCTACAAGAGATTAGTCTTCGAGGAGAGGGGCCTCTGGACATCGGCTCCAGCGCCAGATATCTACCCAAGAGAGTTCTGCCGGAGACTCCGCCACCCACTTCTTGAGAAAAGACCCATATCCTTTGCTAATAATTTTAGGGACAGAGATCCACTCTCAATAATGTGGGGGCGGGTATCTTTAGAAAATCTTCACCGTTTGTGACTTTCCTAAAAGGGACATTTTTATCCTGGCAGTGATGTAGGGGCCTTAGGGGGGGAGTTGACATGTTTGTTTAATAGCTAAGAATGATACAGCTTGCTTTAAAAATTCAGAGTTGGGGGCGGGTTTAGAGTGGTAAAATTTTGGTTATCTGGAGGGGGAGGGGGGGAATCTAATGAGATTCCCTATACAGGAAAGTGGAGTGAAGACTCACAATGTCGGAAAAAAGAGGAGTACAAATCTTGAAGTTCTGGTTTTTAGTCGGGTATAGTGTTCAAGGGGGCGTGGGTTTGTTTATCACAATAGGGAAAAGTGAATTATCTCATAATCGCTGGTACAAGATGGGACTAAGTAGGGGGAGGAGGGCTCCAAAAGAAAAGTGGAAGAGGGGAGGAAATAGAGTAATATTGATTTACGGTCACACAAAAACTAGCACCAAAAGAGAATTATGAAAGTAATATCGTGGAATACTAAGGGGCTTAATTCCCCACAAAAGCGGAGGATGGTTTTACGGCATTTGAAAAAACTTAAGGGGGACTTGGTACTGCTGCAGGAGACACATTTGAAGGCGGAAGATATGTCCAGAATACAGAAAATGTGGGTTGGTGAAGTGGTGGGATCTCCAGCGGTTGATAAAATGGGAGGGGGGATGTTTATAATAAATAGACAATCACAATGCTCAATGATTTCGACCAACACCATTGTGGAGGGCAGAATATGCCAGATCACCTTGGACTCTCCCTCAGGGAGATTGAGTGTGTACAATGTATATGCCCCTAACAAACAGGATAGAGGTTTCTTCCAGACTCTAGAGACAGCAGTCCTACAGGATAGGGAGGCACAAATAATAGTAGCCGGGGACTTTAATGAAGTAATGAAGACAAGTGAGAATAGGAAAAGGGTAAACCCAGGGAAGTGCCAGGGAATTCGACAGAGGGAGCCTATATTGCCACTGGTGATGGCTGACTTAGGGATGACGGACATATGGAGACATGGTAACCCAGAAGGGAGGGACTACACTTTTTATTCCAATCCGCAGAATTCTTGGTCAAGAATCGACTATTTTTTCTTGAACAGCAGACTAGTGGGTAAATGGGTGGACTCTGATATCCTAGACATAGTAATTTCTGACCATGCTCCAATCACACTGACATTCCAGGATACGTTCCCCAGATGCACTTATATTATATGGAGAATGCCGGACTTCTTTTTGAAGGAGGAGGGGTGCTTTGAGTTATTGAAGTTATTGGTGGAAGGAATTTGGGGAAGCAAATGAGAGGCATAGGGATAACCCATTCTTGTTTTGGGACACGGCCAAGGCATTCCTGAGGGGGAGGATATTGGCATACACAGCCCACATCAAAAAACAGGCCAAGGACGGTTTTAATACCATAACTCACCTTCTCAGGGACAGTTATACGACTTTTCTGGGGTCTTTGAAGGAAGAAGATAAAAAGAAATGGGTACAGGCAAAAAAAAGAGTTCGAGGGGTGGCAAGAAAAATTTTGACAAAATTTATTGTGATCAACAAACAGTTTCCTTTTTCAAATTTGGGAATAAATCAGGGAAATTGTTAGCAAACATGGCCAGAGGGAAGCGTAAAGCAACAGTAATCCATGGGGTTAAAGACCACAGAGGCACTAAACAGTCAGATCCTAAGCAAATTAATACGGTATTCAAGGAATTCTATGACAAACTATATAGGGAGGAGCATCCGGTTTTAGATCAGGCCCTTGAAAGTTTCTTGGATAAGCTGCAATTGCCTGCATTGTCAGAGGAAGAGTTAGGATGCCTTAATGCCCCTATAGAGATAGAGGAATTGTTGGTTACAATAAAAGAGATCCCTAGTAGTAAAGCTCCAGGTCCAGACGGGAAACACGGGGGGGGGGGGGGTTTATAAAATACTAGGCCAAGAGATGGGGGAGGTTTTGAAACAAGTATTTGACGAAATAATCGACAAAAATATGGTGATGCCTTCGTCCAATACGGCCTATATAAGAGTCTTAAATAAGGAGGGGAGGGATCCAGACTGCCAGGGCTCAGATCGCCCAACCTCATTGATAAAAGTGGACATCAAAATCTTTTCCAAATTAATGGCAAATAGACTCGCAGCTGTATTACCCAAATTAATTGGTTCTAATCAAAATGGTTTCATTAACCCCTTACCGCCGGAGCCAGTTTTGGCCTCTCTGACAGAGCCCCAATTTTTAAATCTGTCATGTGTCACTTTATGTGAGAATAACTTTTTGACACTTTAACCTATCCATGTGAAATTTAGAGATTGTTTTCTCGTGACACATTTTGCTTTAGGATAGTAAGAAATTTGGTCCAAAAAATGCTTGTTTATTTGTGAAAAATATCAAAAAATTCCCGTGAAAAATTAAGGAAAAATTAAACGCAATTTTAAACGTTCAAAAAATTGTCAGTGTTGCGTGCAGTAAGAAGACATAAACGGTAGTCTATTGGGACCACAGCGACCCAAGAGGGTTGTATCGCCGACACCCACTGACCGCGCCTAAGACAGACATACTATAAGGGGTCCGATCCGAAGTAGAGTAAAAACAAAGCTCCATACTAAGTAAAAAAAAATATAATTAACTAGGTAAGTACCCTTTGGGGTGGGTGGAGAAAGAAAAGGATAAGAGAGATAAATAGTCACGCTTAAAAATTACTCGTACCCTAGGGAGATCTTACAACAACGTTCCCAGAACTACTCCCGAACAAAGAACCGGCCAAGAACCGCACCCCGCCAAATACCCAAGATGCTACCCAAAAATACTGCTCCCCCCATAATCGGATACACCGAGTAAAACTTCTACTCCCCGCCTGTTGCACTGGGGGCCCCAGTCGCCTCCATCATCGAGCCCCGAATTCCCCTGTCGCAGAACATCCCCCTCCCCAGACCCGCCCGAACTCCTACATAGACCTAGCCCCATTCCACGCCGCTCTGTGCCTAAGCCAGTTTGCTTTCCAGAATACTAGTCCTAGTTAGAAACCAACGTCCACTCTCAACTTATTAATATCACTTCTATGGGCCAATTCACCGTCCCCTGAGTTCTGCTATCCCATAAACCCTCCCAAATCAATCAATAAAAAATCGCTCAAATAGGTACCTCAAAATGACATGTAGCCCTGTATAATAAACTCTCCTCCAATAACGTGGGGGTGTGGATTATTGTCGTTCATTACCCTTATAAATCCCCACTGGTGGCTGTCCTCGAATCACTACCATTAGCCACAAGATCAACCCCCTCATGACAACCTTCTACTTGTGGTCCACCGAGACACACCTATAAAACTTCCTTTTCTCAGCGAGCCCCACTATGATTCCCATTGGGATCTTTATATGTAGTTCCAACCAATAACAGATAATATCAACACTCTCCTCGCAGAAATTTATTGTGCCTGTTTTCCCCCTCCACATTTTGCCTATTTCTGCTCCCGTATTACCATTCTCCACGATTTTTTACCCAGTAGCACTGTGTTCAAAAAAACCTTAATGCCAGTATATGACTAAAGAACTTTTTTTTTTCCTCCAATATCCTTAAAAATTGGTCTTGCTGTTAACCCCCACCCAAACCAGCCCCATCCTCGGGGCCAGCGGCACTCCCCCTAAAAAACAACCCAAAATTAAAACGAAGCGACCGATCAGACATCGCCCCATCCGGGGATAAACAATCCAGGGTGTTGATACGATTTCTCGGTACATCAATCCGGTTTGGGCCGCTACACCGGGGTGATTTCGTAGCATACTGCCACTCTTAAGAGTCCCTATAAATACATCTAGACACCTCGCCCATCTCTTCATTTAAGCCCTCAAAGAGGCCCCCTCAACGCAAAGAAAAATACAAAATAATCCAAAAAGACCTTCCCTCTTCACTGGATCCCAAAACTACCGAATGCAGCGCGTCGATCTCTTCCCAGGTTAAACCAAGAATAATGAACCCACTTCCTTGCGAAGTGTATCTGGCATGATGTCTCTCGGCGCCCCCCCCCAATATAATTGTTCCTCCCAAACATCAACCCCTAACGCTTGCCCACGGTCCCCATCAACCATAGTATGACGGTCACGATCTTAAAAATGTTAGGTGGGGCGACTGCTTGGTCAGGGGGTAAACGCGGTCTTTCCTCACAAATTGATGGAAAATTTTCCCTCGGTATGCTGCGCAATAATCTACCCCGTCAAGTTTCAAGTCTCCATTCTCGCCCTATACCCCGCTAATGATTACCGCCACTCCCCGACGACATGCGGCGACTGAGTGGTGTTTGATATCCGTAAATTTAATACCCAATAAAAAACATTTTATTTATATCGTTGGCCCGATATAACCCCCCAAAATAAAAAAAAATCAAGTCACATGTCCCCATCTTTTCCCCACCTCCCAACCGGCCATATAAAAAAAGGTGCATACAAATATACAGCGATCGCGCGATCAAGAAACAAATCCAGGAACAACAAGAACAATGGGACTGTACAAAAATGCATGTGTAATCGAATTAAAAAGATTTATTTATTTTTTAATCTTTTACACAATAGAAATATGACTATAAAAAAATTGCGTTTTTTATTTTGTATCTGTTCTGATAGCCATAACGTTTTCTCATTTGTCAGTTACGAGCTGATTCAGGGCTTGTTTTGTTGTGGGATGAGTTTACGTTTTTAATAGTCCTTATGTGGGGGCATACTGCCGCTATGATCAACTTTAAATTAAGGTTTTTGTGAGGCCATTTGAACAAAATACAGCATTCCTGGGTGTGTTTTTTTTTTATTTTTTATTTTTAACAGCGGTTACCGTGCAGTATAACTGACATTACTAGTATTACCTCAGCAGGTCGATACGATTACAGCGATACCCAATTTGTAATATTTTTTTTATGTTTTAACTGCTTTTAACACAATATAAAACCACTTTATTATTCAAAAAGGAAAACACGATTGTGCATCGCCATAGTACTGAGAGGCCATAACGTTTTTATTTTCTGTGTATGGAGCTGTGGTAGGGGCTTGTTTTTTTGCGGGCAGAGTTGACGTTTTTTATTGTATAAATTTTTGGGGTGACGAAGCCTTTTTGATCATTTTAAATCCGTTTTTGGAAGGCAGAGGTGAAGAAAATACTGGCAATCCTAGGAGTGTTTTTTTATTTTTATTTTAACAGCGCCACCAGCATATCCCATGACCAGTTAGCTTTAACTCTCTGGGTCCGATACGATTACGCGATACCCTATTTATATGTTTTTTAAATTTTGAAGCACTTTAAAAAAAAAAAAGGTTTTTATTGTGGTTAAAATAATATTTATGCATCGCTGTCTTTTCTGAGAGCCATAACTTTTTTATTTTTCCGTATACAGAGACGTATATGGACTTTTTTTTTTTGCGGGATGAACTGAAGTTTTAATTGGTAATACTACTTTGGCATCTATAGAGTTTTTGTATCGCTTTTTATTCCATTTTTTATGTGCTGCAAAGATGTACAAAAATCGCAATTCTGGACCTGTTTTTTTGTTTTTTTAAAACGGCGTTCACTGTACGGGTTAATTAACGTGAACAGATTTATAGGGTGGTCCCGTTACTCAACACCTGCGATATTGGTACTTTATTATTTTTGATCTTTTTTGGGCGATTGTGCAGTTTGTAAAGGGAGAAAAGAGGTCGTTGACGTGTTTTTTATTTTATTTTTGTGTTTGTGTTTTACTTTATTTTTTCACTTTTGACATTTATTTTTTACTTTTTTCACTTTTATTCACCTTTTATCTTTCTAACAGCAATCATCAGATTGTTGTTAGAAGGTAGGGGGCCAGTGCACAGTAACTCGTACTGGGGGGGGGGGGGGGGTGTTTGTACTGGTCGCCATGACCAACGCCTGTCACCATGCCCAGAATGCATTGCGGGCAAGGGTGACGTCACAGATGACCCCGAAGTGCCGTTCACTTCCCGGGAATCATCAGACAGGGAAATCGGTGCCGCACTACAGTGCGGCAGCCCTGCCGGGAGCAAGGCAGGAGGACTCACATCCTCCTGCCTGCGGCTTTATTAACACCAGCCATGACAGGCTGGCGGTAATGAAGCGGTCGATCACCCGCGGCCGTAGCTCACCTGCCAACTTTCCGGCCGGGGGTGGATACGGCATGCGGCCAGCGGTAATTACCGCTGGTCCCATGTTGCGAACGCGCGGTGGCTCGTCGGGCGCTCGATCGCCAGGGGCGTATGTTATACGTCCATTTGCGAGAAGTCACTTCCCGCTAGGGCGTATCCATACGCCCTATGTCGGTAAGGGGTTAAGGGAGGGTTCGGGGTCGCGAATATCAGACAAGTGTTGGCGTCCGCAAGATGCTCTGGTGAGATGTGGGGATAATGAAAAAATAAATGGGTCCCCAGCACATTTTACGTAGAGACGCTGAAAAGGCTTTGAGACAATGTCAAATGCCCTGGCTTTATAGGTGATGGCAAAATGAACATACAAGGTGAATTCAGTCATTCACTGATGCGATTTATAACACCCGCAAGCTAGAGTGGATGCTCCGGGTTTTTCCTTTCCGACTCCACAGGCTGCAAAACAGGGACACGGCAGGGATGTCCTCTCTGTCCCTGTTGTTATTCAACATAGCCCCCTAGAGCCATTAATTAGGCATCTTAATCTTCCGAATCTTTTTGAAGGGATAAGGTGGGTAAGAGAGGAAATAAGTTGTTTGTTTCCAGATGATATGAATCTCTAAATGAATACCCCACTAGGAACATCTGGGAAGGGTATTAGAATTCCTAGACATAGTGGGGACATTTGATGTGTTAACAAAATTAATTGTATCCAAGAGTCAGATGCTCTTTTTGGGGGGAACCCACAGGGAAGGGCCCAACTCCAGGAAAAAGTTCAGTTGGTTTCGTCCTATTAACTTATATTGGCAATCAGGATAGGGAGGGAGAGTTCTTCTTTTAATCATCTCAATTATAGCCCCCCGACTGATATAACCAAAATAATTGGTGAATTTAAAGAGGTGGAATACACTCCCCATTATCTTTATTATGGAGGTAGAGCACAGTTACTTAAGATGATTATTTTTTGCGGCGTCTACTTATCCCCTGCAGAATTTACCGCTATTATTGAAACATAAGGACGTAAATAGACTTGCCAGTCCTGCCCTTTATAACCTTCCACGAAATTTTAAAAGGCCTAGAATCGGCCTATAAAAAACTGAGTCTACCCAATCCTGAAGGGGATTAAACAATGCCCAATTATTAGGTTTATATATTTAGCAGCTCAATTGCGTCATGTGAAAGATTGGGTCCAGTGAAACCAATCACTTTCTTCACAGTTCTTCAATTAGAGTAACAGTTGGCTAGCCCGGAGAACCTGGTGGCTCTGCTGCACACAAAGGTCAGGGACCTTCCTCCCCATGTGAAGCGAAGCATAGTACTAAGGGATACAATAGCCACATGGAAGCAATAAGGCGGAAAATGTACACCACCAACTCCCTATGCATTTGTCAATATGCCCCACTGGGAATTGCCTTCCTTTCCGTCCGGCAGAGAAAATAAGTTTTTTGAAGAATGGAAAAGCAAAAACATTTGACAATAGGAGACTTGTTTCATATAGTGACAATAGTATTTACTGACTTGGCCGGATGTTGAGGAAAAGTTTGGTTCAGACAGGAATCAAATCTTTTCAATTTTGGCAAATGTATGGCCTTTTGCAAGTCAACACATAAAAAAATTTAAGCGCGCAGAAAGCCTGGGCCCTTTCGATGCCCTGATAGGTCGAGCAAGAACAGCTGGATTCCCTGTCCAACGATCTATAAAAAACTGGGGGATAGGCTCTTTGCCTGGATTAAGGAGTCCTGGCTTCGCTCCTGGGAAAAGGAGTTGAACGAACAACCCCTGAGACCACTACAAAAATCAGGGCAGGTATGGGAAAAGTGAGATTCGACGATTATTAATGAAAAAAAAAAAAATTGGAGAGAAATGTATTTCCGTCTGGCCTCACAAGAGGCCACCTACGCATTTTGACCTTCCGCTTAGGAGTGCGCCAGCAATTACTTAGGGAGTGTCCAAAGTTGCAAACTGCAAAAAGCAGACTTGCTGCATGTCATATGGCATTGCCGAGAGTTAAAAAAAAATAATGGGGGGAGGTCTGTCTTATATTAAAGAGGTTGGAATATATAAGTGCCCAAGTAGCTATTTTCCACTATATATTAGATCCGGAAGCCAGGGGGAGGGAGGTTCCCCAGTTACTAAATCATAAGGGGGGACACACGGTACTATTAGTAGGGAAGAAGTGCATCTTGCGACACTGGCTAAAAAAATGTACCGTCAAAGGGAAGAAGTGGAGGCTTGATAAGTAGACTCTTGATGATGGGGGATAAGATTTGAGGCAGAAAATTCAAAAGAATTGAGTTGTCAGAAAAATTTTTTTCCGAAATGTAAAAGCTATATTCTAAAAACTTTTTCAGAGACTAACAAAAGAAGAGTCAAGAAGATGATAGGGCCTTTCCTCACTTCGGAATACTACTATCGGAAAAATGGCTGGCCTCCCTGCTGGCTCCTGGGAAGACTGGGAGGGAAAAGGGTGATACAAAAGCGGAGAGGATTCATTGGAGTTAGGGGTATTCATCCTCTAGTGTGGTTATTGATTTGGAAAAATTTTGACTCGAAAAGGGGGGGATATGTCAGTAATGCTTTTCCTAAATTGTATTTATGTTTCTGGGAAAAAGTTAGGGATGGTAGGGGGGGGGGGGGGAGAGGTTAAATACAATGTAATTAAATTTTGGTCTATTACCTTTAACTCTCTCGGGTGGGGGACTTTTCGGACTGTTCATGAGGTTTTTCGTAATTTTGATAGAAAAAGGAGAAGATATGATTGATAACGGGATTTTATAATGTAATTTTAAAAGGGGGAAACCTGTCATGAAAAAGTTTCATTTTTAACTTGGAAATGTTTATTGTTTCTTCTCAAAAAAGTATTTTTAAAAAAAAAAAAAAAAAAAGAACAGTTTTGGCTTTTGGAAGGGGGTAAGGAAAAAAAAAAAAAAGAAACAAAAACAAAGGGTTTTAATAGTCGGCTCAGCTGAGAGTTTGTTTTTAGGCACATGGTACAAATACACTGGAAGGAAATGTATGCCAGAGCTCTTTCCATGCTTTCCTGGGGAGATGTTCTGGATTCCATGAAAATAGTTGTGCGCGTACTTTTCTTGCATGCAGGGTTTTTCTGTCCGACCATGAACACAGGACCAGTGCACAAAAACGTCATCAATTGTATCTAAATGATTTACCGAAAGCAGTTTGGACGCAATGAGAAAATTTATAAAAACCCAGCCAAGCAGAACATTTGTAATTTTTTTTTATAACCATAGCAGGATCTTTATAAACTTTCAGTATTTAGGGAAGTCTTCTGAACCTCTTAATTAATATGTTTAATAAAGGTTTTCCGCAGTATTTAGTACTGAGCATATCCAAAATCTTCCCTACAAACTGATATAATCTGCGTGTTTGTTTAGTTGCTTAAAGCTGCCAGGTTCCTGTTGGCACAACAAACTATATCCTATGATGATAATATACTACATTATCCAACCTACGATCCCAATCGTAGCCCGGTCAGGTTAGGTGGCCACAGGGAGCAGGGGAAAAAACCTGAGGACCCCTGTGTAACAGACCTGGGACTGCTTTTCAGGGCAAAGAGAAGCTGAAAGCAACAGTCATGTGCAGGAGCTGTAGGATGAGCCTCAGGCACCCAAGTCTGACACTGAGCCAGGTCCAGCTTTGGTGCACATATGCTTGTGTGTTAGAAAATTACATGAACTTCTATTCTGGTAATTGTTCCATTTGGCTATTGGTATGTTTTTATATGTTCCGGTTCTCAGGGCATACACTAGTTGTTGCCTATTTGCCATTAAAACTGTGCCATTAAGAAACGTGAAAAAACATGATCACCATTTTCCATAACGTTAGGCGGTTTATTTTGTGCAATACCATTTTTTAAAGGGGAAATATCTAATATATAGGAAATCCTAGGTTCAACAACTTTTTTTTTTTTTTTTTCCCCACGCTTATAAAATGCACATTTTACACACCAAAATATGCATCAACAAATGCATCAATAGTACAAATAAAAAGTTTTTATATGTGTGATTTAATGCGTCAAGAAATGGGAGTGCATGTCAAATCTTTGTGTGTAACGTGTTTTACATGTGTAATTTTACAATCAAAATTCAATGGGGATTGCAAAAAATGCACCAAATTATGCATGTATTTTGTTGACGCTAAATTTATTGCATAATTTGACATGTAACCTATGAAAACATGAATCAAATACAATAAAGTAAAAAAATTGGAAAACGCCTGAAAATGCACCAAAAGACACGTCCAAGGCAGAAAACACGGAACTAAATTTGATTTCTGTGGTTGTCTCACTCTATAATTGAATTAAACCTCTAATGAAGAAAGCAGTTCGGACAATAGAATAGAATTAGTCCTTAGCTTAAATTACACTGGTCTCAGTTTGCAATATTTTGGTATTGCAACATCCTTCTCTGTGGCCTCCCAGCTAGCACCCTTGCTCCCCTCCAATCCATCCTTAACTCTGCAGCCCGCGATTCACCTCTCCCTCGCTACTCTTCTGCCCCCCCCCTCTGTCAATCCCTTACTGGTTCCCATTGCCCAGCGAATCCGTTCAAGTCCCGAACCCTTACCCCAAAGCTTCCATAACCTCCCCCCTCCATACAAATCTGCCTTTTAAATTTGGATATCTCCCTCACGCAATCTCCGTCCTTCAGGACCTTCTTCTCTGCTCTCCCCCCTGTCAACTCCTCACATAACCCTCTCCAAGACTTCTCCCTGCTTCCCCATACTCTGGAATCACTGCCCAACCCTCAGATCTCCCCCCCTCTCGCCAGCCTCAAAGCAACCTGAAAAACCCCTTCTCAGGTTGCCTACAACCACCCAAACCTTGCTGTCACTAACTATCCCCAACCATGTCTGCCCTCACCTTCTGTCTTTCCCCCTTCCTTTTAGAGTGTAAGCCCTACGGGCAGGGACCTCTCCTTCTGTACCAGTTTGTTTTTTTTTTTTTTGTTAATTTGTCACCTTTGTACTTGTTTGACCCATGTTATGTTGAAACCAATGTACAGTGCTCTGGAACCAAGGGCGCTCTAAAATAAATAATAATAATAATTTTTGGGGAATCGTACTTGAAACCCATTTAATTCACGGGCATGTGATTGCTGTATGGGGGGAAGTTCCCAAACCCAATTTCATAACATAACTTGAAAAAAACCCTGTGAAATCAGTGATTGGCGTCTGTGCGCCTTTTTTAGTTACAGTGCGGTACAAAATGTCGTGTATGCTCTTTACATGTCCCAGGATGAGCGCCCCTTTGTGCCCAGGTGGGGGCCCCCATTTTCTTTATTCTGAAACGCTGTGCATGAAGTACATGACCCAAAGAAGCTCCCATTCCTAAAATAGAAAGTGATTTCCAGCTTCCAGCAGCTCTTTCTTATATGTAAGGATTTACTTAATCTGTATTAGTTCCGTGCTTCATTTGAATTTATAAAACTTTAATCTTCATTTTGCATTATTTTGGGTCATTTTAGTGCTTGGAACCGTTTTCCCCGTTTTTTTTGTAGAGTTTGGTTTAGCATACCATGGTCATCCCCCGGAAAACCCAAATTTAAAATTTATGTTTTGTCTGTGTTGGGGGTGTTTGTTATAGTATAATGTTGTACCGTGTTTTTCCATAGAAAAGTAGTGAAGAGTGAAGAAAACAGGCGATACCATTTAGAGGTAATGGGTTAGCCTCTAAAAGGGTTTGCTTTTTTTCTTCCCTTTTTTACTTCTGTATATATAAAACATTGACTTTTTTTTAAATTTTTGTTTTTTAATAAAAATATTTTTTTTTCAAAAAATCATATATGATTTTTTTTTAAATTCTTTATACTTTAAGAGATGGATGTGCGCCTCTGTGTAGTTATTTAAAATTTACATTATTGTCACTTGTTGAAATGTAGTTACAGCAAGAGAATCCGTATGGCTGCCGTTCATGGAATCAGATTTGCAGTGTGACAGCAGTACTATAGTCATTGGGCACAGCTCTGGAGCAGCTGCAGCAATGAGGTATGGAAACTGTATGGAAACCTTTCTTCTCTCCCTTGTGCAATGTTTCGATCCTTCTTTTGACTTAAATTCTTCCGTTTTTATGTTTATCTCCTGAATGGAATGTGTTACTGGCTTGTGAAGATGTTGGTAAGGTTAACACTCTTGCATACCTCCCGACTGTCCCTATTTTGGAGGGACGTCCTATTTTTTGACCTTGTCCTCTGTCCCTTTTGCTCTTTTAAATGTCCCTTTTTTCATTTAGGAAAACAGATTTGCGTCAAATTAAACTGAGTATTTGCTTTAAAAAGTATCTGATTGCTTCCACGCTGTATATTACATAACAAGTTACTTAATATTTTTTCATCGGATACAAAGCAATCCTGAAAATGTCTCCCTTTTTGCCTGTCTAAAAAGTTGGCATGTATGTGTGGGGGCGTGATTAGAGGCGTGCCTTGGTGTGATGTCATGTTTTTGGGTGTGGTTAGAGGCGTGGCCTGATGTGTCCCTCTTTGCACTCTCTAAAAGTTGGGAGGTATGCTCTTGTCTGTCATTTCGTCTCACATTTTAGATCCCAACACAAGTTTATTTAGCTCTTTCTTGTTCTCTAAATGAATGTTTATATGTGTATCTCTCTATATTGTAGGTTTGCTGAAACGCATCAAGTGTTTGCAATAATTCTCGTGGCGGCGTACACCTCTGACTTGGGAGATGAAAATGAGAGAGAGAGTGGTATGTTACTGATCATTTAAAGGGGTATTCTCACTAACTTTTAACATGTAGCCAAACTTTATTACCAAATATATTGCTGTTCTGATTTTGCTTTATTTCAGAGTTAGAGCAGTTCTTATCTCCTGTTTGTCTACACAAACATTCTAGGTTATCACCACTTATCTCTGTTCCAGTAGCTCATGGTTGGGCTGGTGATGTCCATCCCTACTGTTGTTGTCAGTCGTACATGAGCTTGTTTATCTTCCTTACTGACGAACTTTAATCCCTTAGAGCTCTGTAGCCTTGTGCACTGCTGTTTAACCCTCTCCATCACCAATGTTTCTCTAGCAGACAAGGAATAGCAGAACTGAAATGTCAGTCACAGCTGTAGTCCCACCCACAGCTTGAACAGGAAGTGGGAGCCTGAAGCTGGCTATGAAGAGTAGGTGAAACAGCCAGATGGGAAAACCCCTTTAATCTAAGTGTCCAACCAACTTAAAAAGGAATGCCACCTAAGTGAATCTTCCAACATGTCATAGACATACGAGAGTAAAAAAATAGATGAGTTTATTATTAAGGTGCCTGTAAACATCTCAAAATCCATATGTAAGCCTCACTGGAGGCATTCAGGATTTAGCACACATAGACCAACATGTATGAAAACTGTCTAGGTCGAAAACTCACTTTGTTGCCCATAGCAACCAATCAGAGCGACCTCTCTCATTTTTCCAGAGCACTATATGAAATGAAAGGAGCGCTCTGATTGGTTGCTATGGGCAGTAAAGTGAGTTTTAGAGCTAGACAGTTTTCATACATGTGGCCCATAGTGCCTAAATAACATACAAATAGATCAAAATACAAATTGCAGCATAGCACAGATGGAGCATTTTGCAGTAGTCCCTCAACATACAATATTCATTTGTTCTGGGCCAACCACTTTTTGTTCAAACCATAATTCTATGGAAATGGAGTTCAGAGGTCCCAAAATGTGACCCCCAACATAATGCAACATGAAGATTAATTAAACTTATGCAGATAACGAATACAGATAAAGCAAGTCCTTACATTTAACAATGAGAAATAGCCTCCAGAAGCTGGAAATCATTTCTACTTTGAGGATATGAGCTTTTTTCATGTACCTTATGCACAATGTACCAGAAAAAAAGGAAATGTTGGTATCTGCAAATGGTAACCAAATTAACCACTTATACTGGCACATGTGAAGAGCAGTACAGGATATATAGTACAGCATGGTACTGTAGAGAGGTGCTATTAGCATGGCTGTGGAGTCCTAGTTGTGGAGGCACCAGAGATGGTGCCTATTTTGCAGGAGTCGGAGTCGTCATAAAATGGACCGACTCCGACTCCCAAAACATATAAGTTGCTCCAGTTAGTTTGATGCTGTGCAAAGAGCAAGAGGAATTCGGTCCGGCCTGTGCTACTGCTCCCATATCTTATACGGAGTGTAATTGATGACATGGAGCAGGCAAAGCGCTGCCCCAGGGGCAAATATTCTGCTCCCATGGCACACAGATTTCCGCAATATTTGTCACCTACTTTCAAAGAGTAGAAAATTCAACCAATTCATCAAAACTGACTGTGGCTGAGGCAATTCCCTTATACCCTTACATTGTTAGAGGGTGTTGCCCTGTGGTCACCACTTTGCCCCCAATACAAAGTAGTGTAGAGAGATCGTTCTCTAGCCTGGAAATAATGAGATCAGATGTGAGGTCATGTATGCAGGATCTGATGGAGGCAATACTATTTCTCAGAACAAATTCAGAGACTCCACAAATGTTCCTGAAGTTTTTTGTATATTTACAATTTTTGTGTACTAAAGTAATATACAATAAATATATTTTACACTGACAAGAAAAATGGTAAAAAATGTTTGAACTTGTGACTTTTAAGGCTCCATATCTCTCCTTTCCACTATAAGCTTTGTACACGAGCCCCTACTGTAATTTTATATACAGTCACCTTAGCTATCTTATAATAATTTGGGGACTTGCAAGGGTATTTAGCATCGCTTAGTTTTGGCATGATTCTTTCCTGTAACTGCTTGTTACTGTTTTTGCTCCTAAAAATCAAAATTTGTTAATTTATATTATTTTGTTAGTATTTGGGAAAATCCACCTTTGGTTTTCAATACTGCCTGAATCCTTTCTAGGCTCTTGAATCAGATTCAAGCATATCTTGACCAAAATTGATCCCGGGGTCTCTTCTACACATTCCCAATTTGTTGGTGCAGACTGGACTTGGATACAAACACAGCATTTTCTTCAATTCTACCTACAAGTGTTTAAAGATAACAAAACATTGTTACCCTTTTGCTTGTCAGTGTGTGTTCTACCTAAATAGCTTGATTATTGTATCATAATGTGATAAAAAGCCTGATGTTACCATTTTACTACAGTAAAGTTATCACTTAAATATGTGCTATGTACAGTATGAGGGTGTCATGAGTCGGGGCTTTGGCTTGCCGACTCCACAGCCCTGTCTATTCGGCCTCGTTCACACGGCTTATTCTGGGACGGATTGCAGCCGTACTGCATGACGTATTTGCGCTGCAGTACGGCTGGGATTCGTCGCAGGCATTACGGTAATCCACAGTTCTCATAGAGAACTATGGATTCCGTCTCTTCTCCCCGCTCGACGAATACGCCGGGGGGTGGGGAGAAAGTGACATTTAACATTATTTTTCGGCAGTACGCGCTATGAATAATGAGTGTCTATGGGACCGGCGAGCTGCCGGCCCCCCGCCCCGCCCCCGCTGCACGGCAGCCGACGTAGTTGCGGGGCGAAATCTGTCCCCAATAAGCCGTGTGAACATTGCCTTAGACCGCCAATCACTGCATACACCTCACTAATACAGATGTTTTAAAAGTACAAGGTCTGTGACAGTTGGTTATGGCTTCATGTTGGATCAGTATCTGGGACATTGTATGTCGAAACCACACAACATACAATGTCCTAGGAAAGATCATTATATATTGAAAATATTATAGCCTGAGGTAATTGTAATTTGAGGGACCACTGTATATACTGTATAGTCCACTGTATAGCACATGGAGTCCTGTATGGGATATGTACAGTATGTGAGCAACTCTACATGCTCTTTCTTTTTATATATACACGAGACCTAAATCTTACTACCGTGTGTTTTTTTTTCTTTTTATCAAATCCAAGAGTAGAATTTTCAAAAACTAAAATCTATAATTGTAATAAGCCTTTTTACAGATGTCATAATCCAAGACTGTAGTCACATATGGCAGAGGTGTGGGACTATCAACTCTCTTCCTTACATATGGATAAGGTTATTTTTGCAGAATGCGCAATAAGTTCTGAAAGCCACAAGCTTTCAGAACTTATTGGGACCGTTAAAAAAAAAAAAAAAAAAAAAAAAAAAAAAAAACAGCCGGGTGTGAATTTGGTCAAAAGGTCCTATTTCTTCTCCCATTTGAGGTACTTCAACTAAAAGTGTATAGTATAACATTTTCTGGATGACCCCTAACAGAGCAGCAGCTGCAAACACTGAAAAAATATTACGAAATACTTTTTTCCTGAGAATACATAACTGTTTATTCTAAATTAAAAGTAAACTAATTGTTTAATTGTACACTATTTTTCTTTTTAGGTTACTTCAATCGCCCTTGGCAATGGGAAAAGATCAAATCAAACTGTCGTCACATTATTCAGTTTGGTTCTACAGACGATCCGTTCCTCCCTTGGAGCGAGCAGCAGGAGATCGCTAATAATTTGAGCGTTGAGTTGCATAAGTACACAGACCGCGGACACTTTCAGAATACGGAGTTTAATGATCTGCTGGATGCTGTGAAGAAACTTATTCCTACTGCTGTATGAATACAGCTCTGCACCATGCATCTCGCTATTGTCTGTGGTGTATAAAACAGTTTCACGATGTTTTAACATTTTTTCTGGATTTATTTTAAAATTTAAGTCAAACCTTTTTCCCGGGGTTCTCTTCTGTTTTGGATCTTGTAAATAAGTAAAGGGGGTTGTGCAAGTAAGGCAAGATAAATAATAATAAAAAAAAAAAAGGACCCAAGTACCCGGAAAAAAAGAAAAAAAAAAAAGTACTCGCCAACGCCCTGGACCTTATGAACGGCGTGTAGCTTCTGCAGCCACTCAATGGCGTCCATGGTCACTTGCTATTCACTTTGGAGGGGCCCGGGTTTGAACCCGGGTGATTGGCTGTAGCAGTCACATGCTGATTGAAAATAGAGAGTCCATAGACACTGTTGAGTCAATGCTGGAGCTTACTTAGGAAATTTTTTGTTACTGTTTTTTTTTTTTTTTTACGGTTATTGTTGCTTTGTAACACAGTTGTCATAATCAGGTGCTGTTACTCTAAAGTCAGAATTTTTAGGATTCTGCTAATGCAAAACTTTTTTCCAATTTTTGGTTGTTTTTTGGGTTAAAGACCCCCACACTGTTGCTGATATTTAAAATATAACATTTTTGGCTGTTTTAAAAGGGTTGTCTACTCGCTATTTATCTTACGGTTGCTAGTGCCCATTTAAATGAAAAAAAAAAGTAAAAATTGCCTTTTTTCCCCTTTTTTCCGTTCCCAAAATTGTAATTTTAAATTTTAAAAAAAAATAAAAATAATTTAAAAATATCAGACATTGCTTTTGAATTGTGTTTCAAACAAAAATGGTTTAAAAAAAAAAAAAAGTCTGGACAAAAATGTTTTACACTCATTCAGGCTGTGAGTGGTTCAATAGGAGTAATTAGCATAGCTAGCATCTCTGTAAGTAGCTGAGCCCCTTTCAAAGAAAAAGTGCAGAAGATGAAACCTTTTACTTTCTGAAGAGAAAAAGTGCTAAAGCATACATGGGAACTTTTAAAAAAAAAAAGCAGGAGATCCGAAGGCGGCAGCGTAGCACCCTTCCAAAAATTCATATCCACGCCCATTTTGCATTCAGCCACACCCCCTTCTAAAAAACCCCACCAACCCCACTAACTTGTAATGGCTCTGGAAAAAGCTAAAATTTGGGTTTTTGGGGTCTCCAGCTTCCTGGGCTGTTGGATGGTCTTTTCAGCATCCAGGAAGGGTGGGAGATACCCCCAAACTGTGCCCCAATAGGTAGGTAGGTATCTCGGGGGCTATTTGAACCCCCGTAACCGGTAGTACCTCCTGTGCCCGGTTATGTCACCCCAATGGTTTGTCCCCTTACAGCCCGGGGGAGTGCCCCATTTGCCCTGTAGGTCCCAAAAGCCACTTCGATGCCCTTAAAACCAGGGGGTTTCCCCCCTAGCTAGGCAGATGCCCCTTTACCAGGAAATGGCCCCCTAAGATGTCAAATAAAAATAATAAAAACCCATTAAAACCCCCCCAAAAACTCAAATGGAAAAAATTCCCCCCAGCCAAAACCCCCCCCCCCAACATCAGATCTTGCACTCACCTGTCCGTGGCATCCTGTTTTTCAAACTCGGGGAAAAGGGGGCGAGCTTGCGGGTCCCGCGAAGCCCGCCCCTAAACCCCCCAATGCCCCTAAGTTTGGGTAGGGGGGCATTGCCGGGGGGGGGCGAGGACGGGTCGGGCGCATCAAAAAGGGTGCTGCCCCTTTCCTCTGTACACAGAAACCTCCAGCTTTTTTTAAAGAGGGGGGAGGTTAAGCCCCCAAGGGGGGGGGGGGGACACGGCCCCATTAGGGGAGTGACCGCCAAACCGGGAGGGTTGGCAAATTTGGGGTTGAGGACTAAAAAAATGGCTTTGTTAACTTTGTTAAAGATAATTGTTTGCGTGGGCTCGTCTTGTTTTTAGCAGAAAAGTAAAATTTTTTTTGGTGTTTTTGGAAAAATCTTAAAAAATTATGGGGGAAATCTAAACTTTGACAGAGACAACCCCTTTTTAAAACCTTCTCCCGACTACATGTTTAAACAACCAACGGTGTTCATAGGCTTTAGATCAGAAAAAATGGAAGCCTTTTTTTGGTAGTCCAATGTTTCCTTTGCAAATTTTTGGATTTTTTTAGCAGTGTTTTATAATAATTTTCTTTATTTTAAAGAGCCAAAATTTTCTGCTTTCTTTAAAAAGGTATAAATACACACAAAAACATTACATAGAAAAAACTACTAACATCTCGACACAAAGGGGGGATGGCCCTGCTCCAAGATTACGTCGGTCGGGGTTAGGGGGGAGATGAAAGGTGGAAGTGCTGGGTTTACACAATGGTCCAGCAAAGTTCAAAAAACTGGGAAATTTTAAGTGGATGAACCTGCTTCCCTCAGTACATCTAAATAAGTAAGTGAAATTTGGGGAAATTTTGGATGGGGTTTTTTTTTTATTGAAATTTGGTGGCTAATTTGTTTTAATTTTGGGGGCAAGGGAAAAATGTTTTTTGACCCGGGGGGACATTTTTATTCGAAATTTGCTTAAGATTTTATTTATCTTAAATTTTAAGCAACGGCTAAAATGCAACAAAGCAGCCCCAAAACAAAACCTTGCCCCCTCCGTATTTCACAAGTGGAAACAAATTTTTTTTTTTGTATGTTTGATTTTTTTTTTAAATTGTAAAATGATGTGAAATTATAAAAAGCTCCGTTTTTCCTTTATCTTCCAAAGGACATTTTTTCCAAGCTTTTTGTGCCTTCAATTTTGTATTTTGGTTTAAAATTTTTAAAATGCTTTTTTATTTCAAAAATGTGTTTTCAAGCTTTTTTGCACCTTCAATGGCTCTCACCCCCCTTGGTTAGATACACTGTGTGCTTTCAGTTGTGGCTGGTAAGCGTTACTATGAGCTGATGTTTTGGTATAGCGAGGGCACCTTGACAGCCAAAAAAGGGTGGGCGTTTAACCCAAGTAAACAAACCGGTAATAACCCATGCTTTTTTAAAAATTTTTTTTACTTTCGTATTGCCCCCTTCCCAAAAACACTTGTTGTGATAGGAATACCCCTTTTTTTAAATATTCTTGGGAAAGTAAGGACCGATGGTGTGATCTGGCACTATTGTAACTTGAAATTGGAGTTCACCTTTGATCTCTTTGAAAGCTGTTCTGGACTTTTTGGTTAACAGTCACATTATCCTTCTCTTCAATTTATCAATTTTCCTCTTGCCACCACATCCATGGAGGTTGGCTACCGTTCTATAGACCTTAAACTTATGAGTAATATGAGCAACTGTAGTGACAGGAACTTCAAGCTGTTTGTAGATGATCTTATAGCCCTTACCTTTAACATGTTTGTCTATAATTTTTTTCCTATTCTTCGGGGAAGTGTCTCCTTGCTCTTTTGTTCCTGTTCAGTGAGTTA
>JAODAL010014136.1:0-88523 GCA_025379985.1 Phyllomedusa bahiana
GGAGAAAAAAAAGGAAATTTATTGTCCCTGTTTTAGTGCTTGGCCCCTTAACAATTTTTCCCTTTTCCCCCCCAAAAAAGGAAACAGGCCCCCATTGGGCCCCAAAGGGGGAAAGGAAATGGCACCTTATAAGAAAAACAAAGAGGACAAAATCAGCCAGTAGGCATCTTCATTCTCAGGATTGGTGTGAGTTGCTAAGACAATATTACTTTTGATCATGTTTTTAAAATTTTTTAAAATTATATTTTTTTAAATGGGAAAAGGGACGGGAAGTGTGACACTTTGATACCATGTAAAGTAATCAAAAAAAGTGATTTGGCCCCCCCTAAGTAAAAAATAAAAAATTTGTGCTAAAAAGGGGGTGTCAATTTTTGTGTTTCCACCATTACTTTTCAGAAATCCCCTAACTTCTTGGGCGGGAGATCACAAGGTTTTCAAAAGGTTGCGCCCGGGAAAAAACCTTTTCCTCCTCCTCCATGACGACATTACGGAGTGAACCCGGCCTGTCCCCAAGAGTCTCGGTGGGCCTCCGGGCCCGCTGCCGGGGGCCCTTTGGAGCACTCCTTGGGCGGGCGGCCCCCGCGATCTCTGACTCCCGGGCCCGGTTTCACTTCGGCGCGCTGTCAGTCGGGGAGGGGGGCGGGAAATGGTTTCATTCCCGCCCTGTCTTCCCCCCTGTATGTACAGACCCTTTTTAAAGGGGCCCCTGTACAAAACGCCCGCGTCGCAGGGGGAGGGGGGAGGGCACGGTTTTCAACCCCCCCGCAAAGCGGGGGATCCCCCTAACCAAAAAGCTCTGGGGGCCGGGAGGTCCCGGGCCCCGCAAAGAGGGGCTCAAGCAGCATGATGTCAGGGCTGCTTACCCCGTTCCCCAAGTTTTTGCAAGACCGGGCGCGCGGCGGCCCTTTTCCCTAAAAAGGAAAAGTAGGTTTTTTTTATTTTTTTTTATTAGTTTAAAAGGGGGGAAAATGGGGGCTACAGGGGGCATTTTTTAATTTGTACAGGGGGGCTTAGGGGGCTTATTAATGGTTTCAAGGAAGGCATGTGTGGCTACAGGGGGGCATATTAATGGCTACAGGGGGGCATGTGTGGCTAAGGCGGGATATCAAGGGGCTCGGGGGGGGGCCTTTTTAAATGGCTACAGGGGGGCAGGGTTGTGGTACAGGGGGGCCCTATTAATGGTTTCAGGGGGGTTGGGGTGGCTACGGGGGGGGCATATTAATGGCTACGGGGGGGCATTTTTGGTTGGGCCTCGGGGGGTTTATTTAGGGGTTACGGGGGGCATGTGTTGGCTAGGGGGGAAGGGGGCATGTGTGGCTACAGAGGGGCATTTGTGGGCGAGGGGGGGGCAGGGTTTGCTACCGGGGGCCATGTGTGGCTACAGGGAGAATGTTTTGGGGAAAAGGGGGGGGCCCAGGGTGTGGCTAAGAGGGATGTGTGGTACAGAGGGGATGTGTGGCTAAGGGGGCATGTGTGGTACTTAGGGGCATGTGTGGCAACAAGGGGGCTGTGTGGCTACGGGGGGGCATGTGTGGTTTACAGGAGGCATATTTTTGCTACAGGGGCGGCATGTGTGGCTAAAAGGGGGGCATGTGTGGCTCAGGGGGGCTTTGTGTGGCTACAGGGGGGAAATGTGTGGCTCCCAGGGGGGATTTTGTGGTCCCAGGGGGGCATGTGGGGGTTTACAGGGGGGGCATGTGTGGTTTTACAGGGGGCATATGTGGTTTACGGGGGGGCTTTGTGGCAAGGGGGGGGAAAATTATGTGGTTTAAGGGGGCATTTTTGGGGGCTTACAGGGGGGCATATTTTTGGCCCTTAGGGGGGCATATGTGGAAAAGGGGGGGGCCATTTTATTTGTGGGCCAAAGGGGGGCATATTACCGGGGCCTATTGGGGGCATTTTTACCTGGCTAAGGGGGCAGTAAAACCCGGTTTTTATAGGACAAATAAACCTGACTAAAAAGGGCTTATTACTGGCTACAGGGGGAAAATTTTAACCGGTACAGAGGGCACCCAAACCCGGTTTACAGGGGGGCCCAAAAAAATCCTGGCTATAAGGGGCTCCCCCCCCCCCCCCAATTTGGTTTAAAAGGGGTTTAAAAACCTTTGGCCCCAGTGGGTTTAACTACCGGGTTTAATTTGGGTAAAAATTTTTTCCCTTTCCAAGGGGGTTTTTTAAATTCCCTTTGGGGAAATTGATGGGGTTTTTTGTAAAGGGAAAAGGAAATTGTAGAAAAAGCTGATAAAATGAGGGGGTTAAGTTGTTTGTTTTTGAAATTTTTCTACAAGGGGAAGAGTCCGTTCCCAAGGGAAAGGGGGGACGTCAGGGGTAGGGGGCCAGTTGGGAAGAAGAAAAAGAGAACAATTTTTTCAGGGGAAAAGTCTCCGGTGGGTCCCCAAATTTTAAACGGGCCGTGTAACCCATTTTATATTCCCCTGACCCTACATAAAATGTTTTTCTTTTAAAAAAACATCTGCAGTTCCAATGAGACGAAAAAAAATTTCGTGTAAAACCCCACCCCTACTAGAAAAAACTTAAGGGTCCGACCCCCTGGATTTTTTTGGCCCCTTACCCAAGTCCGCCTTGCACTCCTTCCCCAATTCCATTTAAAGGGGCCCCCCAAAAAAGATGCTAAATTTGGGTTTAGGTCTGGGGGGGACATGCTTGGCCGTCCAGCACCTTTGTCCTCATTTTTTTTTGCAAGGCAAGGGGGTGTCTTGGAGGTGTGTTTGGGGTGGGTTTTTTATTTGGTTTTTGGGAAAAAAATGCCCTGTGGCCCGTTTTTAAAGGGAGTGGATCGTGCTCTTTCCTCAGTATGTCACAGGAAAATATTTGGGATTCATGGGGTTTTCTCAAAAGAACCCGTATCTCCTCACAGCCCGGGAAACCCATGCCCCCCGCCAAAACACCCATAAAAAACTTCCCCCACCATCTTGACTGTAGGAAAGACACCCCTTTTAAATTTTAAATCTTTACTTGGTTGCTTCCAAAACCCAAAAATGAACCAAAAAAGTTTATCTTGGTCTCATCAGACACAGGACATGTTTCCAGTAATCCATGTCTGTGGTCTGCTTGTCTTCAGCAAACTGTTTGTAGTCTTTCTTGTGCATAATCTTTAGAACAGGCTTCTATCTGGGACAACAGCCATGCAGACCAATATGCATTGTGCGGTGTATAGTCTGAGCACTGACAGGCTGACCCTCCACCCCCTTAACCTCTGAAACAATGCTGGCAGCCCTCATACTGTATGTGTATTTTCAAAAGATATTCTCTGGCTATGATGTCGTACATGTGCACTCAACTTCTTTCATCGACCATGGCGAGGTGTCTTCTAAATGGAACCTGTCTTGTTAAACCACTGTATGATTTTGGCCACCATGCTGCAGCTCAGTTTCAGGGTGTTGGCAAACTTCTTATAGCCTCGACCATCTTTATATAGTGCAACAGTTCTTTTTTTCAAATCCTTAGACAGTTCTTTGCCATGAGAGACTGTGAGAGTGATAACACTAAATTGAATATACCTACTCCCCATTCACACCAGAGACGTTGTAACACTTATGAGTCACATGAATTGCGCTCAATTTGTCCATTATCACTTAGGGGTGTACTCACTTTTGTTGCCAGCGGTTTAGTCATTGATGGCTTTGTCTTGAGTTATTTTGAGAGCACACCAAATAAACACTATTATACAAGCTGTAAAGAAACGATAGCGGATATCCGGGTAGCTGTCCGTGAACGATGAATACCACTGCGAAATCCAGAGTCCGGTAGCAGTTAAAAACAGTAAATTTTATTTCTTCCAACAATAAAATAAAAGCACATAGGCAACAAACCCTCTACAGTGGCCTGCACAGACGCGTTTCGGGCAACGTAGCCCTTGCTCACTGTGATGCCGGCTATCTACGCCATGATCATTTAACCCCTTCCCGACATTGGACGTATGCATACGCCCTAGCGGGAAGTGACTTCCCGCAATGGAAGTATGCTACGTCATGGCGATCGTGCGGGACTTGCGGGCGGAGCCCGCGCTCGTTCGCGACATGGAACCAGCGGTAATTTACCGCTGACTTAATATTGCACACCCCCGGCCGGAAGCTAGAGCTCTGGCAGCGTGATTGGATTAACGCTTCATTACCGCAACCTTGTCATGTTGCGATAATGTAGCCGCAGGCAGGAGGAGGGAGTCCTGCTGCTGTTGATCGGCGCAGCGAGCGGTGCAAATGCCGTCGTGGTCATCTTACCAGACTCCCCTGGATGCTTTTGAAAGCATCCAGTAGTATGGTGACGGTCCCATTCCCTCATTGCATTGTGGGCACTGGTTCAGTAGTTACCAGGGCGACCTGTACACAGCAGCAACGCTTATATGACAGGTTTCTCCTATTCTAACAGCAATCTAACAATTGCTTTTCTCCAGTGGCGATTTGCTGTTACAAATCCCCACTGGGGAAAAGGGAAAAAATGTGAAAAAGTAAAAAAAAAAAAGTAAAAAAGTAAAGCACAAACACAAAAAATAAAATTAAAAACACGTACTCCGCCCTTTTCCCCTTTACAAACGCCAATCGTCCCCAAAAAGATCAAAAATAAATAAAGTACCCATATTTAGTATCGCCGGGTGCGTAATAGACCTGCATATAAATCTGTAACATTATGAAACCCGTATGGTGAAACGCCGTAAAAAAGCAAAAAAAAAAACAAAAAACAGTCACGGAATTGCGACTTATGTTCATCCTGCAGCACATAACATGGATAAAAGCGATCAAAAATCTCATATAAATGCCAAAGTTGTACCATTTAAAAACATCAGTTCATCCGCAAAAAAGTACTTAACATGTATCTGTATACGGAAAAATAAAAAAAAGTATGGCTCTCAGAAGGACAGCGATGCAAATAAATATTATTTAACAGGAATAAAAACACTTTTTTTTTTAAAGTGCTTTCAAAATGTAAAAAAAACTATATAAATTGGGTTTATCGCCGTAATCGTATCGACCCAGAGAGTTAAGTTAATGGGTCATGGATACTGAATTGTGAGTGCTGTAATTTAAAAATATAAAATAAAAAAACTACTAATAGGATTGCAGTATTTTCTTCTCCCTGCCTTCCAAAAAACGGATTTAAAACTGATTCATAAAAGTCATTGTCTCCCCAAAAATTAATCAATAAAAAAGTCAAAACTCATCCCACAAAAAAAAACAAGCCCCTTACACGCTCCGAACACAGGAAAAGTAAAAAAGTTATGGATCTCAGACTATGCCGATTGCAAAAAAAAACGGTTTTTGTTTTCTTTTTTGATAAAAGTGTTTTTATTTGTGTAAAAGCAGTTAAAACATAAAAAAATATACAAATTGGGTATCGCTGTAATCATTTCGACCTTCGTGAGTAATACTAGCATGTCAGTGTTTATCTACGTGAACGCTGTAAAAAAATAAAAAATTAAAAAACACTACCAAGGAATGCTGTATTTTGTTCAAGATGCCTCACAAAACCTTAATAAAAAAGTGATTAAAGGATCATATGCCCCCTTAATGGTACTAATAAAAATGTCAACTCATCCCACAAAAACAAGCCCTAATATCAGCTCTGTATGACAGGAAAAACTGAAAAAGTTATGGCTATTCCAGAACAGGACACATAAACAACGCAATTTTTTTATAGGACCTATTTCTATTGTGTTAAAAGTAATAAAACATAAAAAAAACTATAATAAATCTATTACATTGCATTGTACGACCCCCACCCCCATAGTAAAGTTATATGTCATTTACAACTGACGGCGATCGCTGTAAAAGTGAAGCCCAAAAAACAATGGCGGGAATTGCGTTTTTCCCCCTCCATTTTCATAGCCAATGCTAAAAAAAAATACTATGGAAAACACCTGTGCACCCCAAAAGCACCAATAAACCCCTAGATGAGATCAATTGAGCCGTGCTGATCCAAAAATGGGGTGCTTCTGGAAGGTTTCACCTGTTCTGGTACTTGGGGGATTTTGCAGATGCGGACCATTGCCCCACCAAAATCTGCGTTCCAAAACCAAATAACACAACCTCCCTTATACGCCATGCATGCGCCCCAAACAGCATTTACACCCACTTGTAGGGTATTGCCGAACTTGGTATAGAATCATTGCATAACAAATTTTGGGTTACTTTTTTGCCCAGATGCCATGGTAAAAATTATACATTTTCAGCATAAAATTGCAGATTGTGAAAAAAAAAATGTTTTTTCATTTTTCACAGCCTAAACGCTATAAATTTTGTGACACACCTGTGGGGTCGTCGGATATACTCACTACACCTGGATATATTTCTTAAGGGGTTGTAGTTTACCAATATGGGGTCTTTTTAGGGGAGTTATAAGTTTTAGCACATTAGGGTGTCTGACAAACTGAAATGGCCCCTAAATAAATCTTAATGAAAATGAGTCCCCAGAGTCCAGAGGTGCTCCTCCTATTTGGGGCTTGTGGTTGAAGCCAATAGCTCACTAGGGCCACATATGGGATATATCTGAAAATGGCAGAATCTGGGGAATCAATATTAAGTTGCATTTCCGCTGATACAACATTTACTCGGCTTCCTAATACAGATCCCGTTATTCTTGTGAATAATGGATAAAAAGTTGAAAATCTGCCAAATAAAAATGGTGAAATTTGTCAATTCCACTTTGCTTTAATCCTGTGGATACACCTAATGGCTTTAATAAACTTACTAAATGCGTTTTGGAATACTTTAAGAGGTGTAGGTTTCTTAGATGAAGTCCTTTATGTATGGTTACACCTAACATACAGGCAATCAAATGTTCACGTGTGAACTGGGACTGGTTCCCTAAAAAATGTATATATTGCATATTTTCTTGAAAATTTGAAATTTATACTAAATTTCTAAGCCCATAATGTCGTTAAAAAAACAAAAAAAAGACATTTAAACATATGATGCCAAAAAACTACAGCAGGACATATGGTAGATGCTAGTTATAAACTATTTTGAGTGGAATAACGATTCTTCTTACATGGAGAAATTTTAGAAGTTTGAAATTGGTTACATTTTCAAACATTTTTCATGTTACTTTGTATATTTTTCACAAATAAACAAGCATTTTTCTGGGACCAAAAATTTCTTTCCATCTTAAAGCACAATGTGTCACGGAGTAAACAATCTCTGAATCACATGGATAGGTTCTAAAGTGTCAAAAAGTTATTCTGACATAAGTGACTCATGCCAGATGTAAAAAAATAAGGGGCTCGTCAGAGAGGCCAAAACTGGCTCCGGCGGTAAGGGGTTAAAATATTCTAAAACCAATCATCTTCTAAGGCCTGATCACATGGTCGCACACTGGGCATCTATATTGTGCAGGTTAACCCTTTCACAGAATGCTCTTAAACCTAGTCTACAGTGTATATCTGTTTAATATATATGTATAACATATCTGTGCGGTAGTTTAAACCCTCTGGTCTCCTTGTACCCAGTCTAAGTATCCAGTGTGCTTCCCTTTGCCTGATGATTTTTGTCCAATTGCCACCTCTGTACGGGCTTGGTATATGTTCGATCGCATAAAATGTGAAACCCGTAGTGTCTCCATGGTGGCATTCTACAAAATGCTTTGCTGCTCCTGACATTTGACCTTGTTTCTTTTTAATGCTGGAGACATGCTCCATAATCCGTGTTTTAACCTTGCGAATGGTTCTACCCACATATTTCATGTTGCAAATAGTGCATTCAATTATATAGATGCAATGGTGGCTGTTGCAATTTATAAACTGTTTAACCTCAAATTTTTGTTGATTTCTGTTATCCACAAATTCTTTTGGCCCAACAGCCGTCTTACAAGCATTGCAACGAGCACCTGCACATTTGAAAAAAGCCTTTTTGTGATAACCACACCTTTCCTGATCTATTTGGATTGACATATGTACTAGGGGATATGATATTCCCTAAAGTTTTTCCCTTACTTGGACTAACTCGTACCCCTTCATCAAGAATAGAAAAAAGTGTTTCATCATGGCTTAAGATATTAAGATTTTTTTTAAAAATAGACTTAATTTGTTTGAAATTTCTGCTGTATTTAGTGGAAAAAAACTATTTTTTTGTTATCTTTTTGTTTTTCCTTACTGCTTTTATCTTCTCTCAAAAGTTGTAATTGTGTTTTAGAGCCCACTTTTCATTTCGCTTTCTCTATATCTTTCCTATTGTAACCTCTTTGTAGTAGTCTGTTCTCAATAGTTTTCTCCACCATCTTGAGAACTACTACTGGGTACAAGGACTGGGTACAAGGAGACCAGAGGGTTTAAACTACCGCACAGATATGTTATATATATATATATTAAACAGATATACACTGTAGACTAGGTTTAAGAGCATTCTGTGAAAGGGTTAACCTGCACAATATAGATGCCCGTGTCGACCATGTGATCGGCCTTAGAAGTTAAGGGTTTTAGAATACCCGGGCATCACAGTGAGAAAGGGCTACGTTCCCCCGAAAGGTCTGCAGGCCACTGTAGGGGGTTTTGTTGCCTATGTCTTTTTTTTATTGGGGGAAAAAATAAAACTTACCGTTTTTAACTGCTACCGGACTCTGGCTTTCGCAGTGGTATTCATCGTTCACGGACAGATACCCGGATATCCGCTATCGTTTCTTTGCACTTCCGCCTGGCCGGCGGTCAGCCCGGAGCGGCAGAACGGTGATGCGTGGATCCCTGCTCTAAGACGTGGTTATAGCCCGTGGAGGTGAGGCCGATTTCTATATACTAGTTATACAAGCTGTACATTGACTACTTTAGTGTCATATCTTCAGTGTTGTCCCCTGAAAAGGATATAATAAAATATTTACAAAATGTGAGGGGTGACTCATTTTTTGGAGATACTGTAAAAACATTCCATAAAGGAAAAAAACACCTTCAAATTAAAGAATCCCGAATCTTCAGAAAAAGTCGAATTTGCAGCACGTTTTGGGGCGCTGTTGCCAGTATCCAGAGCTGCCATTAGACATTTTGGGGTTCCAAACATCTGAGGCATCTGGGCCCCCGACCCACTTTAAAAAAATAAAACATTTTTAAATCAGGACCCTAAAAAAAAGGTTCTAGACTGCCCTGAATGCACCCATGCTGTAGGGTCACTACAAAAAAAAAAGATATCCGGGTTTTTTAACAAAAACCAAATGTGATCAGAGGGTTAAGGTTTCCGGAATTGTATGTGACAGAAAAAAGCACTGTTTCTGGCTTAACAACTTAAAAGACTTTTTTGCTTTTTTTTTCCCTTTACAGGCTGCATCTAATTTACAGTTGTTCCTGAGTTAGGGGGGGGGAAACTATCCCCTTTAAAATTGTACAGGAGGTACACTACTAAAGCATCAAAACTCCTATAATATTACAGAAAAAGCACTATGACAACCCCTTATTGGTTAACTGAAAACCAAAGCAGAACAAATTTCCCCCAAAAGAAGGGAATTTACGGGCCACATATAGCCTTAGTCGTTGTCAGGCTGGGATGCCGGGGGCCCAACAGTAAAGTTAATTTTTGGGTAAACCCAGTAAGTTGTTTTCCGGGGGCCCCAGATGAGGGAGGTTGAGTCTTGGCCCCTCAAAATGGATTTTAAATTTTTGGGGGCCCCTCTACAGTCCTGAATACTAACATCCCCTTTTCACTCTCCCAAAATCATCCCAGGCCCGGGGCCTTGGGACCCCTCTTTTCCCCTGGGGGCCCAAAACTAAGCCATGCCATAATAGGAGGAAGCCAATAGGGAAGTAAGTTAGAGTTCTTGAACAGCCAAATGGAGAGAGTTGAGATGGTATAGGCTTCCCTCCACCAACAGGGGCCCAAGCAACCTGCAGGACTGCAGCACCAAATCGTTTAAGAATAAAAACAACTACCATCCATTGGAACTTTTATTTATCAGAGCAAAAGTTTTTTGAATTACCAAGGGGCCCCCAAACATTGATGCTTTGGGCTTTGTCCTTTACTGTGCAGATAGAGCCACAGGCTCAAGATATATTGCATTTGCCATTGAGTAGGGTTTTTTTGTAGCGCTTTTTAAAAAAAAATGGTCCTCCTGCTTTAACTACCGAAAAAATTGTAAAGTTCCCTGACTGTGGGTGAAAGAACTGCCTTAAAGGAGTTGTCTCATTACAAGGATTGCTTTTTTAAGTTAAAGATCTTGCAAAAACAAGTCCTTGTAAAATTTTTTCCATTAACAGGTCCTACCATTCCTAGATACCCCTTTTGTATGGCTGATCCCCTCGGGGGCCCTAGCTACAGACCCTTTTGATCTCTCCTGAAGGCTACTAGGCTGGGCCTATCTACAGACCCGTTTCTTCACAGTTTTTTCACTTAGGGAGTAGTAGCCAGTAAATTAAAAAATGAAACTGAGAAAACAAAACTGGGTATAAGAATCGATTGTGAGGGGCAACCCCTTTAACCTCACTGAGGAAAAACATTTTTATGTCTGTGACCGTCTACTGCTGTAATAAAAACCTCAAAACCTTAACCCTTTTGGTCTCTTGTTCTTCCCCGCATCACTTTCCAAAAGGGCACCCCCCAAATTGCATCAGGACAGAAGACGCCTGTTCTAAGTGTTCCCTGGGGAAAAATGCCAGTACACTACCATCGGGTGCACACCTTCTTCACTGTACCCATCCAGGGGGGTAAAGGAGGATTGAGTGAGGTCTGAGAACACCATAAAAGCTACTCTCATCCTCTGTCCCCCCCCGGTGGGTAACGTAAAAGTCTCCCACACATACAGAAGATGAATTTCTTCTCTCCAGCTCTAAAGCTCCCCCCCTCTAGAAGCAGCAGCACGGGGAGTACTGTGAGCGAGAAGCTTGTCCAACACAAGGGTAAGATATAACACTTACTAGAGCTTCTCTCTGTCTCTGTGAGTCCCCTCTTGTCTCGTCTTTCTTTTGACAAATCCCCCCCCCCCCTCCCGCCCCCCATAGATTTCTACACAGCTGCACTTTAACCCTCATTAGCTCGCCCGTTCAGAACAGATTTTAACTGTTTTTAGAGATAAACAATGAGTTTAATGGTATTGTTCACACAGCGTGTTATATCAATTTTGGATCTGAAAACGCACCAAAAGCAGGGGTTGTTTGGCCAAAATGGCAGCAGCAGGGTCGCACCCATAGTTTTTTACGGGCCCTGCGCTCTTTTGAATCAAGAATTGACATGACAATTCTTTGAACGGATCCGAAAACACATCAGAAAGATACATGAAAACATGCATCGGCGATCACTCATCTGAACGCCGCTGCGTGTTTTACATTGAAAGCAATGTAAATCACACTGCACATTGCTAGATGCGTGTTTGGGTCTGTTTAGGGTCCGAAAGACAGATCCAAACACGCATCTAAAAACGTACCCAAAAACGACTCCAACACGCCTTGTGAACATACCCTTTGAGGAAAAGAGGAGCCTTTGGGGAAACAGGCATTCTTCTCTAATAACCACGTTCACAATTGATTTAAAGGGAACCTGTCACATAGATTATGCCCCCCTTGCTGAGGGCAGCACAAGCCAGTGTCAGACCTGCTGATTCCAGTGCTGTGCCCCTTATTCTGTAAGATGCAGAAGTTTTAGAGCATTTACCCTTCAAATCTTATTCATGAGCAGGTGTTATTCCCGCCCACCAAAGGATAGCCCCACCCACCTGGCAGTAATTCCCATGTTTCTACCTATTCAAAGTAATAGGTTTATCAGTTGAGGTGGGCGGGGCTAGCCTCAAGTGGGCGGGGTTTGAAAAAACTTACTCTTTGAATGACTCTTCGAATGACTCTTCTGGCTGAAACTGCAGCTGTGAGCATTAAATACTCAAAAACTCCAGCATCTGACAGAATAAGGGACCCGGCGCTGGAAATAGCAGGTCTGACACTACCTTGTTCTGTCCTCAGCAAAGGGGGCATAATCTATGTGACAGGTTCTCTTTAAGCAAAATTTGATGAAACGTTAGCGGCCATTCAAAATATTTTAAACAGTTTATTATACAATTATATTTTGTGAAATGTACTTAAAGAGTAGGTCCACCCTTGTGACCCTTTTTTTTTAGTGTCTTCATCTAAAATAAATTTTGAATAAACTTTACAAATAGTGTTGATTAAAAATGTTTATGTATACAGTATATACCTGTTCCTTGGTTAGTAGTCTGTAAACACCTAGATTTGGATCCACATCCTCAAACCATTGAATTTTAGATGGACTGGATCAATAAATTAACTTAGTTTCAAAAGTGGACATGCCTTTTAATTAAAGCTATATAAGGTATGTACAGGTATAAGGTATCTTAAAAACCACTTATAAAAAATGAAGTATTTAACCATAATATAAGCTACAGGTCCCTCGTGCTATATGCGGCCCCAGCAGCCGACCATCACAGGTTGCAACTCTTAAACTTGCAGCCATGCCTCCTGCTGGACGCGGCCACAGCTCTCCTTCTATTCTCCATGACCTTGACCTTAGCTTTGTTTTCTGGATTCCACTTCTGTCTTACTCCTTTAATTTGGTACCTGTTATCCTATTCCTGGTTTTGAACCTTATCCCATCCTTCGACTATGTCTTTGTTGGATCCTACTGCTTGCCCCATCCAGATCACTTTCCTGGTGAAGACCTGTGGCTATGTACCTAACTATGGTACAGTGTCTCAGCTTACCTGCAACCAGTCAGTGACTATTCTGGAGAAAGGTGATTCCTTATATTCTTTACCCCAGTCTAGCCACTGGCAAACTGATTACAGTTTAGGGATCCATTTCTCAGGACCCACATTAAAGTTGACTAAACTCATTTTGGTTGAACTTAATTAACCCTTTAAGGGCAGTGTATTTTTTTTTTAATCTGGCACATTCATTTTTTCCTCCCCACCTTCTAAGAGCAATAACGTTTTAATTTTTCCACCTACATAAATATATGAGGGCTTGTTTTCTGCTGGAAAACAATTTACTTTTTAATGGTGATATTGACCGTACCATGCAATGTACTGAGATACCCCGTAGAGTGCCAGATATACATCATCATTTATGTACATTAGGGCAACCAGATATCTAGTGTGGGGCCGTCCTTATCATGGTGATGACCCCATCTTTTTTGCCAGGGTATAACAGGGTCAATCTAGGAAAAGATTTTTTCAATTGCATTATTTTCCTTTGGAAATCCCTCATAGATTTTACTTGCAATTAAATCCCCATTGGATGATTGAGGATTTCATCGGTGATCGTCTTTTGCAATTTACCTATAGCCATGGTTTGATGGTCTATTTCAAGCAATGGAGGACCAAGTAGCGGTATAGTGAGTACATATACTTTGTCATTATACCTTGTGTATGCACCTGGTTCACTTCATATATCTTACACTATCAATGTATATTACGTAATTTGTAGTCCTGATTTTTCTATTTTTTTTTAATTTTCATTAAAAGTTAAGTTCCGTTTTTTCTGTGATTCATACTGAGAAACCCGTCTAAAAATTCTGTCTGGTGGAATGTGAAAAAACAGCAGCATTTTGTGGGACTTTTGTTTTTACAGAGTTCACTGATGTCTTATCTGTATACTGTAAGTTGGTACAGTTCCAGTGATACCAAATGTGCAGTTATTTTAAAACAATAAAAACATTCTCTATTTTTTTAATTTGTGCTGCAGCGCTATAACCTTTTTGTTTTTTTCATCTATGGACCTGAGTGAGGGCTCATATTTTGCAGGCTGAAAGGAACTTTTTATTGCTATAATTTTGGAAAACATTCGAGTTTTTGGGATCACAAAATTGCTAAAAACCCCCACAATTTTGGCATCTGAATTTTTTTTTTCACTGTACAGGATAAATGATGCTATCTTGTAGTAGATTGTACTTTGGTGGACGTGGCAATACCAAGTATGTATGACTTTTAAAAAAAATAAAATAAAAAATTAATTTGTAAAATATTACTTTTGACAGTTTCAGCTTACTTCATAGACCATTGTGGGTTTTTGTTTTTCAACCCCTTACCGTCATTTGATGTATTGGTACGTCATAGCATAGGTAAGGGACTTTGTAGCAGGATCGGGCCGCAATTCCGCTATCCGGCCGGCGGATGGTGGCTGCTAATTGCAGCTGACAAACGTCGATAACAGCACGGGATGGAGCCAGCTCCATTTCATGCTGTTAAACCTTTAGATGACCGCGACATCTAAATTAACGAGAAACAGTGCTACGCACAGTTCCTTACTTCGATCGGGGCCTCACTCCGGTCCTGATCAGTTAGCATGGCAGCTGGAATCCTGGTGAAAGCTTCCATCACCGTCATGTTATTCGTTTTGCTACTTCCTGCCTGTGGCAGGAAGTAGTAAAACTGCCTTATCAGTACACCCAATTGCATGGTCTATACAATGCAATAGGCTGTATAAACAATTGCGCCCCGTAGTGGTAAAGTACCTTATGGGGAATCAATGTTAAAGTATCGCCGCATCCGTAAAAGACCAATCTATTAAAACACAACATAATTTATCCTGAATGCTAAACACAGTAGAAGTAAAAAAAAATTCCTCTTTTACCCATTCCTAACCCCAACATAATGCTTAGGCCCATCCCCCAACCCCAACCCGGCCCTCTTAGGCCAAACCTACCCTCCACCTTTTTTCCCTTTAAACAAAAGACAGGACCACCGGGTTGGATACATTTTTGGCCACAGCAGCCATTTTATTATTAACAAATATACAACATATAAAAATATATATATATATAACAATATATATACATAACCCAAACCTAGCACATTTTATTGTGCTTAACCCCATTAACCAAAACATATACATAATTAGTCTGACACCCATGCAGACTAACGACCAACCAGTACAAAGGTACTACCAACCAACTTGGGGCAGGGGTCCTTGGAGCTACTAGGTCTGACAAACCAAGAATTACTTACACCCAATTACCCCCAGCCGCACCACTGGCTCGAGGGCACCAACGCCATGTGAATGGCTCCACCAATTACCGACTCCCAAGGACTTTACCCTGCCGGAGCCCCGCCTTCACCAGAACAAACTGAATTAAACAAAAACTGAGGGAATCAACCTCCTTTGAATCCCTCTCACCAATTTGTTCCACCAACTCCAAGGACCCCTAACGCCAAAAGGGAGCATGCCATGCCACCTCAATTCCTTCCTGCAGACCCAAAGCCCAAATGTCCAGCCCCACTGCATTGCACCCCATTATTCAACCAGAAATTACCATCACCGGATTCCAAGTCCCGATGATGTACCGCCACACCACCAATTCGAACCGCAAAGCCTGCCACCATTCTGTTCACTTTTATACGGGCCCTATTCAGCCGGTCAACCGACCTCGCCCCCCTCCAGTTATGCCGATAAACCATGTCCGACCAGACAACCACCAGCCCCGGATACAGAATCCATAATTTCAACAAATCTAATCTCACATCCCGGAGAAGCTCCCGACCCGTTCTATTTCCCAAGTCATTACCACCGACATGTAACACCAACACTTGAGGGGGCTTGTCAAGCTCGGCAAAACGCTGAAACTCTGACATCACGTTGGACCACAGCATTCCCCGTCGAACAATCCAACGCACCAGCGCCACGGTGCGCGGAAACCCCAGCTGCCGTCTATCAGGCCTCACGGCCGCTAGCTTCGCTCGCCAATGGACAAAAGAATGGCCGAGGATCCACACAAAGCAAGCTTCCGAAACTGTAACAAGAAAAAGAAACAAAACGTGAAAGGGAGGGGAGGGTGAAAGGCGAACAAAAACTGAAGCGAAAAACTGTTACACCAAATGTGGGCGGACATACAAGCGAAACCTGTCCGACTCCCACCTCCCAATCTTCCTTACTAACTCCGGCCTCAACCCCAAACCTGCCGCTTCTGTCGCAGAATGTGGGACAAACATCTCCGAAAAACTGCCGTAAACTGATATCTGGAGAGAAAAGAGCCATCCTCATGACACAGAAGGGGGGGCCACCTTTGCCCTCCTGAGACTCAAAAACTCCCCCACGCACCTCATTGGACAGGAAGCCGCCCCCGGCACTCTCCACAGAACCACCCTATGCCCTTTTCCCAACTGGCCCGTCTTAGACATCCGCACCACAAACTCCACGCTATCACGAAAAACCACTACATCAGCCGCCAACAATCCACCACCCAACTTCCTACTAGGCGACACCAACTCGCCAACCCTCAGCGCCCCAAAGAAAGCCAGCGAGAATGCCAATTTAAACAAAGCCGTTTCAAAAACACCCTGGCAAACCGACTCCAGTTTTTCCATCAAACGTTCCAACAGCCGGAAAACAACAGGACAACACTCATCACTGCTGCTCTTACCCACCCTAAAACCCCTCAACGCACGGCCCACCACAAAATCCTTTGTAGCATCAGGCAATCGCCGAATTTTAAAGCCAAATGCCAGCGCTGAAAACACCCGGGAAACTCTAGAGGTCGACCACCCCTCTCTCTCTGCCCAAGCCAGCCAACTCAACAAGGCCCCCACGGTGTCCTCATACGAAACCACATCCCCCAAGGTCCATTGCCAATCCTCCCACAACCTCCATGCTGAATCATAGGCCAACCGGGTAATGTCCGCCAGCGATCCCCGGATCAAGTGGCCTGCATCCCGCAAACCACGTTCCATAGCAGCCCTGGACATTCTTCGCCCTTGCTCGCTGCCCCCGGAGCCAAGGTGCGGAATCGGTCCCACTGCAGACGAGAAATAGAATCAGCTATGGAGTTACTAACACCAGGCACATGCTCCGCCACCACCCAAGCGTTCAAAGACAGGCATCGCAGAACAAAATGCCTTAGCAACCGAATCACCGGGGGGGATGAAGCCGTCAGGCTGTTGATGACCTGCACCACCCCCAGATTATCGCAATAAAAGCAAACTCTCTTATCCTGATAGCAATCCCCCCCAAAGTTCCACCACCACCACTATGGGAAACAACTCAAGCAGCACCAGATTCCTCACCCACCCGAACTCGGACCAATCAGCAGGCCAAACCCCCGCACACCACCGCCCTACCCAATAAGCTCCGAAACCCGCACTACCCGCCGCATCCGTGAAGATGTCAATCTCCGCATTGGACACCGCGTCCCCCAGAATGATGGACCAGCCATTGTACTGCTCCAGGAAGTCTCTCCAGACCTTCAAGTCTTCCCGAAGCTCCCCACTTAACCTGACGAAATGGTGTGGAGCCCGAACACCCGCCGTCGCACTCGCCAAGTGGCGACAAAATACCCACACCATGGGCATAATCCGGCATGCAAAGTTGAGCTTCCCCAGAAGTGACTGCATATCCTTCAACTGAATCTTCTGCAAACGACACAACTGCTGCACCACCTCTTGCAATGAAGCCAACTTGTCATCCGGCAACCTACATTCCATCCGTACCGCATCAATGCAGATGCCCAAAAAACTTAAGCACGTGGACGGACCCACCATCTTCTCGGGCACCAACGAAACCCCAAACTTGCCCGCCACCCACTCTATCGTACGCAACAACGATAAGCAAACTCCAGTATCAGCCGGCCCAACACAGAAGAAGTCATCCAGATAATGGATCGCTGAGGCCAAACCCGACACATCCCGCACCACCCATTCCAAAAAGGAACTAAAAGCCTCGAAATAAGCACATGAAATCGAGCACCCCATCGGTAGACACCGATCCAAATAAATACTCCCCCTCCCAACAACACCCCAACAACCTCAAACTGTCCGGGTGCACCGGCAACAAACGAAAAGCGGCCTCGATATCCGTCTTTGCCATCAGCGACCCTCTCCCCCCTGAACGAACCAAACGCAAAGCCGCATCAAACGAAGTGTAAACAACTGAACACAAATATGGAGGTATGCCGTCATTAACTGACTGCCCCTTTGGAAATGAAAGGTGGTGAATGAGCCTAAACTTATTTGGCTCCTTCTTGGGCACAACACCCAAGGGGAACACAATCAAATCCGACAAAGGAGGGGAGCTAAATGGGCCAGCCATTCTGCCCAAAGCCACCTCCTTCTGCAATTTTTCACGAACCACTCCTGGGTGCTCATGAGCCGACTTTAAATTCCTAGTTGTGCACAGAACCTGGAAACCCGGTGCCGGAATCCAAAAGCCCTGTGAAAACCCCTCCCTCAGCACCTCAGCCAACCCCCTGTCTCCGTACCTACTTAGATACGGTTCCATCACGTGGAGCTTCACTGGAGTCTGACCCATGGCTAGTGCCTGGCTGCCCTTTCGCTTTTCCTTTTTTGAAACATTTTGCAGCCCCATGGGATGTTCCATTGCAGACGGAGAAGACATGCTTAAATCTGCAACTCGTCCCATACTTACACTGGCCGTCGTTAAACTGCCAACATAATCCTTTCTGACCCCCTGTTGCCCCTGAACCCCCGTATCCACCTGAAGTACCCGGGCCGGATGACCCGGCCCCTCCCGAAAAGGGCTGACCCACTCTAGTTGGAGTCATCACTCTTAGCCAGAGACCAATGTCCTTATGGTCCCAACGAATACTGGGCCGAACCGCCTTCCGCTGCCTGAACTGCTCATCGTACCTGAGCCAAGCCATACCCCCATACACCGATGAGCCTCCCCTATCGCATCCATATACCTGAAAAGCGTCGAGCAGTTCTCCGGCGCCTTCCCCCCACCACGCTAGCCAAGATTGCAAATGCCTGCAACCAATTTGTAAACGTTTGAGGAATAAGCCGCCACCGCCGCTTTTCCTCATCCTTCTTCTTCTTCTCCTCCTTCCTAACCTTATCCAAATTTAATTTTTCAAGGGGTAGAAGTGAAAAAATGTCGACGTATACGTCTTTCCGTTTTATTGCACGAACATCCAGCTTGAGGTGAGCCCCCAGCGGCCCCTCAAAGCAGCCATAGACATCCCCCTTCACACGGTCGTCAATCCGCACCCCATCACCTTCGGGCTCCTTATCAGCCACCATCGTCACCTCCACCGCCGACTGCTCAGCGACCTGGCCCCCACCCGCAGCTGCGGGCATCCCCAGAATCGCAGGCTCCGGTTGCACCCATGCCGTCAACGGTGACGCCCCTACCGCCCCAGAACCCCCGCTCCCCAAACGGGCCAACAAATCCTGAACCGAACTAGCCAACTCCCTGACTTCCGCCATATCCACAACCGGAGAACCCACTACCGGGGGCACCCCCCCTGCAACCCCACATTCCCGCAATTAAACAATGGAAACACTGATGACAAGGATAAACCATACTCACCTGGCTGCGTGGGGGCTGTGGACCTGCCAGCCGTTACTGCGAAATCCTGGTGACCCAACGAAGAGCTGCCATCCGAACCGTCCAGCCGACCCGCCGCCTCCAAACCCGAGCCGTCCAAAGCCGGGGAAATCACGTAGCGACCGGCCCGACGCCCCCGACGGAGCCCACCCATCCGAGGGGACAGGTGACTCGTGCGCCACCTCCTAGCGGCTCATCCTCCTCCCAGTCAATGCGCCCCGGGTAACCAGAGGGCCAGCCGACCGCTGCCCGCGAAGATCCCATGCATCCCTCTCTGGACTCCCTCCTTGCGCCGCCCCATCCTCCATCTCACACTGACGGGCAGCTCCGCTGACCAGCACCTCATCATGCTGGACTGCTGCATCGTTCGCCGATAAGCCTGGAGGGGCAACAACCACTAACCGCAGCCCTGACATGCGCCGCGGTCATGTGTCCCCTGCTGGCCCCGCCCACCGTCTTGGATTCCTCCCGGCCTGGGAAGGCACCGCGCGGGAAGCTGCACGTGCCCCCCGAACCAGAGGGTCCCTACAGGGCTCCTATGGCTGCGGCGGGCCCTGGGGGTTATATCGGGGCTAAGCCTCTGTGGAGGCCTAGACCTACGCCCTCCCTCCCCACCCGTCTGGGAGTAGCGTCAGGCTCCCTGCCAGCCCGGTCCCCCAACAGAGCACAGACCCCAACCTGGAGCCAGTCCTTGCCCTGCACTGCGGCCGCAGCCTGCAGCCGGTCCAATAGGGCCTGAACGTCAGCCATGCCTGTCTCTGAGTCGGGTGGGAGGGGTGCGCTGGCTCCTACACTCTTGCCGTCCACCGCGCAACTGAGCTCTCTGCTCCCGCGCGGCGGCACGTCACTTCCGGCAGCTCCGCCCCCTCCCGCTCACTCACATACACCATGACCCGCACGAACCTGCGTGCGCGGTCATGCGGCGCCTCCCCCCAGCTGCGCCGGGTCCGGCCCTTCCTAGATCAATCTGCAAAATAGTTGCCACATAGATAAATCAGGCGCTTTGGAAGACTTTATACTAGGCTTCAGCTCTCTGGAACCCACTGTATCTCAATGCTGTCTCAAAAAATTGGAATTCCTTGTGAACACTGAACATTCTTTATGCACAGTCAGACAACTGGACCAATCTGCACCAAATGTGGTACATAAGTAAATCAGGCACTTTGGAAGGCTTTAGACTGGGTTTCAGTTCTCTAGGACACAATCATGATACAATCCCCCCTCCCCCCCAAAAAAAATGAACTTGCCTTGAATGGTATCTATTTTGTGGGTGCAACACATACAACCAACAGTTAAATGAACTAGAATCTGTTGCACCCGGGTAATTCGGATAGCGTAGATATAAAAGGGATGGTTAGACATTTATGTGAAGAGCTACAGTGATACTTTAAGGCAGGAATGCACAACATACGGCGCACTGGCTGCATGCCATCTGCGAAAGCATTTAGGGAGGCCCGAACTAGCTTGCCAGAGGTGTGACCTATGCAATGTCCACCTCCAAATGGGGTGATGCATAAGGGGTGATGGCTGATGCATAGCGCTCTCCCTGATGTCTCCAGCATCGTTGGTGGCCATCATTTCTAGTCAGTCAGAGTGAATCGACTTTCATCACTGACCACCACTGAGGAGCACTGGTCCCTAGTCTAGTGTAGATGCTCCGTGGCCCATGCCAAACTATGGTGCCTGTGCCTGGTGGTGTGGTCAGGTACCCTGGCCAGTCATCTAGCACACAGACCACACTGATGTAAACAGTTACATATGGTCTGACGTGACACTTGGTTGCCTCTCACCTCCCTTTAATGTGCCTGGAGTTGTGTGGCATTCGTCATCCGGTTCTGCAGGGCATTGTTTACAATGGAACGGTGATCAGTGTGTGATGGAGCCAAAGGACGTCCACTTCTTTGCCTTTCGGTGACTCTTCCAGTCTCTGTGTTTTTCTGATACAACCTGCTGATGACACTCTGTGACACTATAAGCTCAGTGGCCACTTCTGTCTGAGAGCATCCTGCTTGAAGGAGTGGAGGGTGGAGGTGCAGTAATGAATACCTGTCTTCTCTACAGTGACAACCAGCAGTGTGAGATAGCCCAGTAAGGCTGAAAGGCTGAAGATAAGAGAAAAGCCCTCAGTGTCCCCCAGCACACTCCTTCAGCCACACCAGAAAGGAGCAGCCAGAGGCTGCAGAATAAAATGAAAGCTAGCACCCAGGGGAGTAGCACCCAGAACACCCATTGGAGCAGTGCAGCCTCCCAGAATACCCAGGGGAGCAGTGCAGCCTCCCCGAACACTAGTCAAAAAAAGAGCTGTAAACCTAACTCAAACCTGGATAGCGAGTCTGACTCTGATGTGGAGGAGTGAGGCACAAGGCAATCCGCGGAGCCCACCAATATCTTTGGCTCCCGGATTGCAATGTACCTCATACAATATGAAGACGCAGGGAAAGAGATTGTTCTCCTACAGGAGCACATACATTGCAACAAAATTTGCTCCAAGAATGCATCACTCAAACACAAAAAAGAACTGAATAAAGAGATGATAAGAATGCAAGAGGACCTGATATATCTGGACGAGGCCGTTCCAGGAGAAACTGGCCAACAAGCTATGATTTAAGAGGAAAATGGGGAGCAAGCGATTGGAGGTGGGGGAGGGGACGTAGGGTCTGGGGGAGCACTCTCAGGCTTCTCACCTCTACCAATCTTCTATCCAATACTTGTCATCCCAGGCATCCAGCAGCGGGATCCCCACACATCAGGTTTTACCTGTGGAGATGAGCAACACCGGAAACCTGGGAGGGATGCTCAGGGAGCAGATCGTCCAGCTGGAGTCTCCCGTGAACCTGCACACCTTTGCCTTCGGGGACAACCTTGAAGAAAGAGAGAGGAAGCAGAAGGCGAAGCAGGCATCACATGGTGAGTTGACTCAACTGGTCTTTGAGCCCCTACCGGTGGTTTCTAGTGCAGCCAAGGGAGATCCTGAGGTGGTGGGATGGGAGTCCCGCTGCAGTAGCCCCATCAACCTTTCTGAGCCATACCATGAAGTCGGAACGTATCAAAGTAGCGGGGAGAATAAAGTGTCAGACAAGGCTGGTAACATCTTTAGTGTAGTCATCCCAAGAAAAAATATCACAGGTGAGAAAGATGGAGTAAGGGCCAAAAAGCCCAACAGTGAAGGTTCTGAGGGCAACGGACAGCGGAAAGAAATTCCTGCAAACAGGAACCTCTTGCAGGTGGGGGAAGAAGGGGAGATAAGATGGGTCACTCTATAGGCGAAGGAAGCAGCCCCCAAAAGAAAAGATAAATACTGGAAAACCTGAAGACGAAATGGACTGTGAGCAGGCCGGTTCAGCAAGCGAAAGAGAGGGGGAGAGAGAAAGTGGATGAATGGAGGAAGATAAAGGGGTAAGGCTGGGGGGGGGGGAAACGATCAAATAAATGTGGACCGGAAGGAAAACAATGGACTGAATGTTCAGCGGAAGGGAGATGGGAATGTGGAAGGAGAAGTAAATGTTGGTGTGAGGGATGGCGAGTATGGGGGCACGGGAGGGAAAGCAAGAATGAGTGGTGGGTTGGGAAGTGATCCAGGGAGCAGGAATGAAATAATGAATGCAGGAGCAGATGCAGGTGGCAATAAGGAGGGGGAGGAAATGGAAAGTGAATGAAGGAGAGAATGGTGGAAAGAAGGGGGGAACTAAATCCAAGGAAGGTGGTGGTGACGGGGTGGGGGCGGTCCCTCTGGCCACACCTGCCCTATTGACCTCTGGCACCGCTGGTGGGATTGGGGTAAGAAGCTATGCCAGTGTAATGGCCAGAGGGAATAAAAGTGGGAAGGTGGTGGTGCGTGCCCGCAAAGATCTAGGGTAGTAGAGCTTCTCTTTGGGATGGAGTTCAGGGTGTCGGACATCTTTGCCCTGATCCATCCTTTTGGGTCTCCCATATTGAATGTGAGCTTCGCACGGGCCGAGGACCTCGAGCTCTTCTAGTCCCGCTACGAAGCGAAGCAGAATTCCCCTGAGTGGCAGGGGTTTGCTGTTCAAGCAATCTCCCACCAAACAACATCAAGCCTGTACTGACTAGTAACGAGTCTCTATCTAGCATAGACATCATGAACTGGCTCAATAGATATGGAGAAGGCGTCCAGTTCACCCATTAAGAACAGGGATGAGCACGGCATTTGGGCAGGGGCCTGGACCTTCATGGTTCAATTGAGGGTCTTAGGTAACACCGTCCCCTACATCCCATCCTCCACTTTCCCAGGGTGAGACAGAATCCTGGTCTTCTACCAGGGCAGCTGAAGCTTTGCCACTGATGCGGTGACCCACACACTTCAACGCACAGTGTAGGATGCAGGTGTGTGCGCTGTTTGGGTAGACTGGACATCTGGCTGCATGGTGTGCCACGATTCGCTGCCACCTGTGTGGTGACTTCGGTCATCCTTTTAGCCGCTGCCATCTGTCCTTTGCCAATACGGTGTCCTTCCGGCAGATGGGAGAGAGCACAGGGCTGGAGGACATCGTTGAGGACATCGGTGAGGGCACCAGTAGAGGTGAAGGCGCTGAGAGGCCAGTGATCAGAAAGGGAAAAATCAGCAGCACAAAAGAGGCATATGGAGACACGCCAAATGGAGAGAGAGGGGGGACCCAGATCCATGCCGGGGGGCCTCAGATTTTGAACTCTAAGGCGGCCCCCAATACTAACCAAGCTGAGGCCATGGAGAGAGAGCTAGAAGAGTAGGCCTGGAGGATGGGAAAGAGGAGGAGGCCACCCCCCCTTCAGCCTCCTCAGAGAGCGGGGTGAGTGAAAGTGAGGAGCAGCCTACAAAGAAACGGTGGGAAGAAGGGGAAAAAGAAGTGGGAACATTTTATTCCCCTGACCCTGAGCCAAGTGCCAGCTAAAGGAAGGCAGGGAACCCCCCTATGATCAATATCTTTAACAAGTACGAAGACCTCTTTGGCCTCTCCTGCTCTTCTGGGGAGGATGGAGATGAGGAGTATGTACAGTAGCATGCAGGAGAGCCTATGGGGGTACATGGCGCCTCTTCTTAAGGGACGCCCCAAAAACAGTCTGGGGGGACTCAGAAATTCCCAGGAGAGGGGACCTGTGGCGGCAGAGGAGAAAAGTCACAAGCGTAGGGCAACAGGAGGGACACAGAGAATACCAGAGGGGCGAGGGTAGGGGGGGTTCATGGAGAACGACGGGATGGATGTCTCTGTCAGCTTCAAGAGGCTCAAACCAGAAGCTTCTGATGAGGAAAAGAGCAGGGATAAAGGGAAGAAGAAGGCTATCGAGTTCGATCACCAATGATGGCGGCACTAACCCCATTGACACTGGCAAGCATTAACATTGCCAGCAATAAATCAAATACGGCTAGATATATGGCTTTTGATTTTTTTCAGCCGGCTTAAAGCTGATAATACAGTACAGGATACAGTACAGGTTAAGTAATGTAATGTAAATACACAGTGACTGCACCAGCAGAATAGTGAGTGCAGCTCTGGAGTATAATAGTGTAATCAGGATCAGTACAGGATAGTAATGTATGTACACAGTGACTGCACCAGCAGAATAGTGAGTGCAGCTCTGGAGTATAATACAGGATTAACTCAGGATCAGTACAGGATAAGTAATGTAATGTATATACACAATGACTGTACCAGCAGAATAGTGAGTGCAGCTCTGGAGTATAATACAAGATGTAATTCAGGATCAGTACAGGATAAGTAATGTCTGTCCCCAGTGACTGCACCACCAGAACAGTTAGAGCATCTCTGGAGTATTTTACTGTATGTCACTAATGATCAGTACAGGATAAGTAATTTATGTACACAGTGACTGCACCAGCAGAATAGTGAGTGCAGCTCTGGAGTATAATACAGGATGTAACTCAGGATCAGTACAGAATAAGTAATGTATGTACACAGTGTATGCACCAGCAGAATAGTGAGTGCAGCTCTGGAGTATAATACAGGATGTAACTCAGGATCAGTACAGGATAAGTAATGTAATGTATTTACACAGTGACTGCACCAGCAGAATAGTGAGTGAAGCTCTGGAATATAATACAGGATGTAACTCAGGATCAGGACAGGATAAATAATGTATGTACACAATGACTGCACCAGCAGAATAGTGAGTGCCGCTCTGGAGTATAATACAGGATGTAACTCAGGATCAGTACAGGATAAGTAATGTATGTACACAGTGACTGCACCAGCAGAATAGTGAGTGCAGCTCTGGAGTATAATACAGGATGTAACTCAGGATCAGTACAGAATAAGTAATGTATGTACACAGTGACTGCACCAGCAGAACAGTGAGTGCAGCTCTGGAGTATAATACAGGATGTGACTCAGGATCAGTACAGGATAAGTAATTTATGTACACAGTGACTGCACCAGCAGAATAGTGAGTGCAGCTCTGGAATATAATACAGGATGTAACTCAGGATCAGGACAGGATAAATAATGTATGTACTCAATGACTGCACCAGCAGAATAGTGAGTGCAGCTCTGGAGTATAATACAGGATGTAACTCAGGATCAGTACAGGATAAGTAATGTAATGTATGTACACAGTAACTGCACCAGCAGAATAGTGAGTGCAGCTCTGGAGTATAATACAGGATGTAACTCAGGATCAGTACAGGATAAGTAATGTATGTACATAGTGACTGCACCAGCAGAATAGTGAGTGCAGCTCTGGAGTATAATACAGGATGTAACTCAGGATCAGTACAGAATAAGTAATGTATGTACACAGTGACTGCACCAGCAGAACAGTGAGTGCAGCTCTGGAGTATAAGTATCTCAGGATCAGTACAGGATAAGCAATGTATGTACATAGTGACTGCACCAGCAGAATAGTGAGTGCAGCTCTGGAGTATAATACAGGATGTAACTCAGGATCAGTAAATAACAACTAATGTACACAGTGACTGCACCAGCAGAATAGTGAGTGCAGCTCTGGAGTATAATACAGGATGTGACTCAGGATCAGTACAGGATAAGTAATTTATGTACACAGTGACTGCACCAGCAGAATAGTGAGTGCAGCTCTGGAGTATAATACAGGATGTAACTCAGGATCAGTACAGAATAAGTAATGTATGTACACAGTGACTGCACCAGCAGAACAGTGAGTGCAGCTCTGGAGTATAAGTAACTCAGGATCAGTACAGGATAAGCAATGTATGTACATAGTGACTGCACCAGCAGAATAGTGAGTGCAGCTCTGGAGTATAATACAGGATGTAACTCAGGATCAGTACAGAATAAGTAATGTATGTACACAGTGACTGCACCAGCAGAACAGTGAGTGCAGCTCTGGAGTATAATACAGGATGTGACTCAGGATCAGTACAGGATAGGTAATTTATGTTCACAGTGACTCCACCAGCAGAATAGTGAGTGCAGCTCTGGAGTATAATACAGGATGTAACTCAGGATCAGTACAGAATAAGTAATGTATGTACACAGTGACTGCACCAGCAGAATAGTGAGTGCAGCTCTGGAGTATAATACAGGATGTAACTCAGGATCAATACAGGATAAGTAATTTACAAAGAATATAAAAATCTTATATAAATATATTCTACATGGAAGCTGAAATATATTCATTTTCTTTTGATGCAATGATATTGAGATTTTTTAGATGACTTTTTAGAAAGTCAGCAATATGTCACTGTTATTTTCATGTATATGCCAAAAAATATAGTCGAAAACCACAATATGACTGCACGGTGTGAATGCAGCCTTACTATATTAAATATATTATAAGCTCAGAGAGCACCCTGCGCAGCCAATCTACATGTGTGATGACTGCATAGCGCGAGTATGTAAGACAAGTTCAGATTTGTAATCCTTCACAATATTTGCATGTGAGAACAGAATTATTGTGGTGAAGGAAACAGTTTACACAAAGCTGTTTTGCAACATGAAATGTTTTCACTGTTTCCTAAAAGTAAAAGTTGACTGTAATGTGAGCTAGTCTTCACCCCAGTACATTGCATCATGTCTTGGCTGACACTTTGAACGACATTGGCATCTGCTCTGCTGGAAGTGGAGAAATTCACGCTTATTGAAGGCAAGGTGCCATAGTGGAGTCTGCCAGCAAAACAAAAATAGGAGGATGAATGAAAGAGAAATGAAGCAATGTAATTCTCCTGTTCAGGCCGGGTCCAAACACAGCGGGCATTTTCCATTGTTGCTGCAGACCCGTGGCAAATCCGCAGCAGAATGTGCATGTGTTACATACAAAATGTGCTGTGGATTCACTATAGATTTCACCCCTTCTACATTTAAACTGGTGAAATTCATGTTAAAAATTTGTGATAATATTTTAGGGATGTGTCTGGGTGCCACAGTGCCGCCTTAGGGCAAATGTTAGTTTAATATGATGACCAGAATGACCTCTTTGCAGATCCTTAGACCGAATAAGGATAACTTTATAAGACATTTATAGCCTTATCTGAGATAGTACCTATAGTCCGTGGCAGTCGGTATAAACAAGAGCATCCAAGCGATACTTCATGCAGCCGCATAGCATGGCCTCGCCATCTTGGATAGCGTACCACTGACAGGCGGACCCAGCGCAATCGCGCACGACGTTTCGGGAGAGATCTCCCCCTTTCTCAAGAGGAAAGGGGGAGGTCTCTCCCGAAACATTGTGCGCGATTCTCAAGAGGAAAGGGGGAGGTCTCTCCCGAAACATTGTGCGCGATTCTCAAGAGGAAAGGGGGAGGTCTCTCCCGAAACATTATGCGCGATTCTCAAGAGGAAAGGGGGAGGTCTCTCCCGAAACATTGTGCGCAATTGCGCTGGGTCCGCCTGTCAGTGGTACGCTATCCAAGATGGCGAGGCCATGCTATGCGGCTGCATGAAGTATCGCTTGGATGCTCTTGTTTATACCGACTACCACGGACTATATGTGCTAATGAAACGCAAGTAAAGGAATGCTTCTGCTTAAATAGCAGTGTATGTTATGAATTGTCAATAAATGTGATTTTATAGTTTACGTACACCTGTCGTTGGTTTGGATTGGTACAAAGAGGAGTTAAGAATCTCCTGTGATACAGGTGAAGTGGAGCGGTATATAAGTTTGTTGAAACTACCGTATATACCCGAAGTGCTTATCTGAGATGGTGCCATCTCAAAGGGGTTGTCTCACTACAATGATTCATCTTACCTCAGTTCTGTTTTATTGGCTTCATTTTGAATTCAGGGGCGTGTTTACTGGCTTCTACTAGGTGATGAGCAGTGATGAGCTGCTGAGGACACCAGGTCTGTAGATATAGCAACCAGTACTGGCAGCCTATCAGGAGAGATCGAACAGGTCTGTAGCTATAGCGACCTGAGGAGCTGATACAGCCCATACAAGAGGGGATATCTAGGAATAGGTAGGACACTGTTAATGGACACATATTGCAAAGTGTCTTGTTTTTGCAAGATCTTCAACATAAAAAGCAATCCTTGTAGTGAGACAACCCCTTTAAGTCCCAATAGAACATACAGTCTCTCACCAGGAGCTATCCACCTTCCATAGTGGCTTAAAGGGGTGTTCTCACCATTCTGTTTCACAGAGCTTGTTCTTCACAGCCAGCTTCAGGCTCCCATTTCCTGTTCAGGTTGTGAGCAGGTCTACAACTGTGATTGACATTTCAGCTCTGCTATTACTAGGTTATCCTGTTAGAAGTACGTGAGTGCAGAAGGTTTGTAAATTGTAGTGCACAAGACTACAGAGCTCTGAATGGTCAATGTAACTTAAATAAACAAGCTCCTGTGCTGGACATAATACTGCAGGGAATGATATCACCATGGTTGGCCAGGACAGCTGCAGCAATCAGAGCAGACAGAGAAAGTCGGTAACCTAGAGAAACTTGTGTACATAAGCAGTAGTTATAATTGCTTTCTCCTAAACAAAGCAAAAGCAGAACAGCAATGTATTTGGTAAAGGTCTTTGTTTACCTCTGCCTACGTGTTTAAAGCTAATCATTGTGAAGAGAAAACCCCTTTAAGTGTAATGGCTCATCCATGTGAGTCTGGCCACCCAGCCATGATTTTTTGCAGATGTGAATCTACTGAGGCAGGTAATTGTCCCTCTACCTCCTCCTCTGAAAAATCCTCCTCTAAAGGACCAGAAGAAGTTAACATTGACACACAGAAAGTTCTTGAAGCTGTCCAAAGTGTCAAATCACTCTCTCCACTAGAATTGAAGAGATTAAAATAGACATTCTGCTGCTTCAGTTAAACACCGTGTGAGCAGTATAGAAGATAGAGCCACCCCAGTGGAGACCAAATTATCTGATCTCCCTATTAGGCCGTGTTCACACGGCTTATTCCCGACGGATTTGTGAGCCGTATTGAGCTCACAAATCCGCCGTGAATAAGGGGCGGGACGGGGGCGGGGCCGGAGCGCGGCGGGGGCGCCGCTCCCGCCCCATAGACAATGCATTGTTTACGGCGCGTCCGCGCCGTAAATAATGTGCATGTCACTTTCTCCCCCCGCGGCGGATTCGCCGAGCGGGAAGGAGCAACGGAATCCACTGTTCTCTATGAGAGCAGTGGATTACCGTAATGACAGGGACGGATTGCGCCGTACTGAAGCGCAAATCCGGCGCGGAGTACGGCGCCAATCCGTCCCCAAATAAGCCGTGTGAACGAGGCCTTAAGGTCAAGTGCCTGTACCAACATATTGACGACCAGGAGAACCGTCTCCATCGCTGTAATATCAGGTTCATTAGACTCCTGGAGGGGGCGGAGGGGGGGAATTGTCCAGAGCCCTTCCTGGAAACACTGCTGATCAACACCTTTAGAATGGACAGCTTATCGGTCATGTTTGCTATTGAGTGGGCGCACCACATTTTCCCTCCCTGGGAGACTCACCTTGTACTGTCATTGAGAAATTCCTAAACTACAGGAACAGAGACACTTTGCTATGCCAACAACATGGGAAGGGTCCCATCCCGTTAGAAAATGTTCAATTTAATTCAAAACACTCCCAGTTCTCTTCCGTGAAAGCCATTCGAGGGACCGTGGCTGTAAATTTGCCATGATCTATCCTGCTAGGCTTAGGGTTCAGAGTGGGTATTTCTATGAGACTCTGGAAGAGGCCACACCTGGTTAAAAAGCAATCGTTCAAGATCTCCTCGGAGGGACCGTTAATATTGTGATAATATTGACGTGCCACGAAGTAAAATTGACGTGGGAAGTTTGTAAATTAAATAATAAACATTTTCACCATTCATCATTATTAAAAATTCTGCACCGTTTTTGTCTTAGCTGCTCCTTTAGTGATCCATTGTTTACAGCTCATCTCCAGGGGATACGACCAGGCTGAGAGCTCCTCAGTCCTGGTCGCACATGCTCAGACATCACCTCTCCTCTCAGGCAGCTACTGAGTGTTCAAACCCCAGGTCATTCTACTCCCATCCTCTGTATTCCTTAGTAATCAGTCAAATTTATGAGTTACAATGTAGCTACTTACAGTTCTACACATCACCAGACCTTTCTTTGATAGAGAGAGGAAAGGCCTGGTGATGTCATCCTGCTGGGTCACATGATATGCAATTCAGACAAATCACACACGCCCCCTTCTTAGCACACAGAGCTGAAGAGCTGGATGCAGGAGGTATGAAATGAGATTGTGGCAAAACCCCTTTAAATGAAGGTGTTACGCTCAGTTGATGAGGTTATCACCGTCTTCAGGATTCCCCTCAATTTTACTTAAATTGTTAGCTAAATGTCAAATGCAGTCATTGGTACCTTTATGTTTTATTCTGCATTTTCTCTTAATACATGTATATTCACATAATATGTTGTTATACCAGTTAAGTCCTGGTGGCTGGGGCCCTCTTGGGCCCTCTTCCTTTGTGGACAAGGATTCCACATGGTCCATGGTTGGGTATGTGTATATTTGTCTCATTGTTTTGGTTGGGTGGTGAGTGTGGGGTTTGTGGGTGTGTTCTTTGCCGCTGTGTTCATGTGTGGGGCCTTCTATATTTCCTTGTGGGGTGGTCTCAAAATATCAATATGGAGGTCCTAAAGTGTCTCTCTTGTAATGTAATTGATTTAAAAGATAACATTAAACTCGTATAGGTTATGAAATACCTCTGCTCTCTCTCTCTCAGTTAACTTGGTGTGTTTGCAGGAGATTTATTTAGTAGATAATAGGGAGCATCAGCTTAAAGGGGTAATCTCGCTACAAGGATTGTTTTTTATGTTAAAGATCTTGAAAAAACAAGTCACTTTGCAATATGTGTCCATTAACAGTGTCCTACCTATTCTGAGATATCCCCTCTTGTATGGGCTGCATCAGCTCCTCATGTCGCTATAGCTACAGACCTGTTTAATCTTTCATGATAGGCTGCCAGCACTGGTTGCTATAGCTACAGACCTGGCTTCTACTGTAGCCTAGTAGAAGCCACTAAACACACCCCTGAATTCAAAATGGAACCAAGAAAACAGGACTGAGGTAAGATGAATCAATGTAGTGAGAAAACCCCTTTAAGAAACCTTGGGTGGGTTGACTCTTTTACTGAACCTTTTCATGCTCGTGCAAGAGGGGTCACAATTTCAATTAAGAAATCTTTACATTTTTCTTTAGGGGAAATTGAGGCAGGTTGGGAAGGTTAATTTTTTTTGCAAACCACTCGCACTAGTTGGGGTCTACGTTCCCTCTACTCTCTTTGATTTTGCTGTTATCCATATGGCTACTGCCTTCTCCTTTATATGGCCTTATTCACCTATGATATGGTTTTAATTCCACATGCGATTCTACTCTGGATAGATTCTCTGCTGGTTCACCTCCTACCCAGATGCATGCTCCCTCCTCACTGCAACTAACTATAGAGAGATGCTATACAAAGACTACCTCCCTACTTTACAAAATAGAGATACTCCCATAATATAAATATACAACCAAGAAAAATTGAGTCATATCTCATTAAAACATATGATACTTTATTCTATCCAAATATAAAAGACATATAAAAAGAAGAAAACCAATACGAAATTGGACAAACAGTGATGAGCGTTGCTGTAAAAAAAAATCACCCATATGTATATATGTAAACATCGTTAAAATATAACTGAAATTTATGTGTCTATCAAAGAACCAAAAATATGGAATATAAGACAAGTGTCCAAAACATCCAAATCAGAAGAGAATCATGGAACCATATTATATACTTATCAGGAAGCTGAATTAAATTAGCTAATGTGCACCAAGCAACTATCAAACGGGACACCCCAAATCAAAAACATAGGGCCGAAAAATTAACTAAAAAGGCACAATGGCCGTAATTAGCCCAAAGATAGTATCATAATATTTAAAATTACAGAAAGAGGAAATATAGTCATAAAACATAACTTTTAATCCTTACATGTTAAAATACTATAATATGCAGCATCTCATAGTAAATAGAGAACAATAGTTGGGACCAACCATTCAAATAATTATTGCCTATGTGGCCCTAAAAGGCTGTTATGCCCTAACCTACAGTAAAGAACAGGAGTATTGCCCCGATAAGGGCGTTTCTGCCACCAACCTGACCCTATTCACACTGGCCCTAGAAAAACCTTATGGTCCACTCCCAACATGTTTCGATTTTCTAAAATTATATAGGTTGATCGCATTAGGGGACGATAAGGAGAACAAGTGGACCAATAAGAGACCAATATGTGATAAACAATATGAAGACTAAATATACATCACAAAAAGTCAGAAAATACAGAGTACCTGGTCTGCTGATATGATCTATAAATCTTCAAAAAGCCACTCAGTCAAGCCAATAGGCTTAGGCCTGGTATAATAGATGGCATATCAATCAGTCAGAATGGGACTGATAAGTCTGAAGTACAAGAGAGCGAGTATTAACAAGTAATGAACGCCCAAAATGAAAAGCAGAAATTAGGACTAAGGTAGAAGCTTATTAAAACATAAGCAATATGTATAGAATAATACCTGTGCTTTGGTGAGTTTAATAACTCGTATCACTGATAGACATTACTCTATACATATTGCTTAACTATATAATCAATATCATAACAATCTATTTAATTTTAGATGATCGAAACATGTTGGGATTGGACCGTAAGGTTTTTCTAGGGCCGGTGTGAATAGGGTCAGGTTGGTGGCAGGAACGCCCTTATCGGGGCGATACTCCTGATCTTTACTGAAGGTTAGGGCATAACAGCCTTTTTAGGGCCACATAGGCAATAATTATTTGAATGGTTGGACTCAACTATTGTTCTCTATTTACTATGAGATGCTGCATATTATAGTATTTTAATATGTAAGGATTAAAAGTTATATTTTATGCTTATATTTCCTCTTTCTATAATTTTGCGTTTTGGTCAAGAGGTTTACTTTTTTCCTCGCTGTATTGCTGAGGTGTGATATTCTATCATAATATTTACCCATATTGGGGAAGAAAGGGGGTTGCACCACTGGTGTCTTGTCCTGATGCATTTCGCTGCAATGGCTTCTTCAGGGGACATAGATCTACTATAGAGGAGGTAGGATTTATTGATGTTTGGCGGAATTTTAATCTCACTATCGTTGACTTCTCCTGTTTTTTTCCCAGACTACAAAGCTATGTCTAAGATAGACTAAATTCTCACCTGGCCCATATATCTCCCACTTTTCCACTTTTTATCCAGGTCTTTCTCCGATTACTCTCTCTGGTAATAATGCACCTGCAGTGGTCAGATATCACTCAGTCTAGGTCCTGGAGATTTAATCCTTTTTGGTTTAAACTCCTTCCCCCATCTTCATACTTCCGTATAACTTGAGCTGACTTCATGTCCTTTCAAGCCGTTTGTCAAGGGGGAACGAATTGTATCTGTGTCCAATTTGAAAAGAGTCCATGCCTCGAAAGTGGACGAATTGGCTATGGAAGTCTCCTGCTCTGAGGTAGAACAAATCCACGATCCTTCTCCTGACAAAAAGGATGTGTGGATGGCACAGCAGCGACTCTATGTGCAAATACTCCAGGAAAGGGAAATGCAAAGTATTTTGTTGTGTGTCAGTCCTTCTAAGACCAAGGGAAGAGGTGCGTGAAGTTATTCGCTTATATCAGCAAAAGGTCCTTTGAACCTCCGGTGATCACCTGTCACAGAACAGCGGACAGGAAATTTCCGATCCCGTTGCTGTAGCGGCGTTTGGTGATTTTTATGCAATATTCTTCTAAATTTGAAATAAGGGAATGCAAAATTATCTCAATGGGATTAATCTTCATTCCCTGTTCCATGAGCATATGGAAGCACCCCTGACTGCTCAGGAAATTGAAAAAGCCATGTCCACTTTCCCTAATGCCAAATCTACGGGCACAAGGGACTCCCTATTAAGTTCTTTAAACAGGACCCGGAACTATTTGCAGAGCATTTGTTCCAGTTGCATAATCAGGCGTTTGAACGCTGGGCATTACCACCATCGATGTCAGAAGCATTAAAGGGGTTTTGCCAAGAAGTGAGTTCCTTACCTAACAGGCTGATACTCCCCTCTTGAGGCTTGAAAAAGGGGCGTTGTGTTTCTGTGTTTAAAAAAAAAAAAACAAGTACCTCCTCTGTGATGTCATCACTTCACCTCCCATGCACGTTCCTGATATTCAGTCTCTGTAGTTGAGCAAACATTGTTTTGGTAATCCACAGAGGAGAACTGTATTGTGCACAAGCTATATGCGTTTTATTTCTCCCTCTTATTTGCTCAGAAGAGAAGATAAGCTCAGCAGGCAGCCTTCTTTCATTCCTTCACGAACGGCTGCAGGAGGAGAGGGAGGGGGGCTGAGCAGAGAGCCAGGGAACTTCTGCATGTTTACTCAGATAATTACATTACAACCAGTGGATTCTCTATACAAAATACACGGGATCCTTCTCCCCATTCCCTTCAAAGCTCGTTCATGTTCCCTGCCATCAGATAAGAAGTGCAAGCAAGCGTGGCCAGATCAGTTCCTGGTCGTATCTAATGTAAACAGTCAGTAAATTAAGGGCATGTAAGGAAGGCTGTAGCTCTCAGAGGCTTCACTTTTTTGATGACATATATTTTGAAAAGTGATTAAATACCCATTTTGGAGGATCCCACGTCAACCTTAGATCGTGGGATAACCCGTTTAATTGTGGTGACAAGACTTACTTAAGCCCCATAAAGACCCAGCACAGTGCTCCTCATATTGCCCCATATCCCTTTTGCAGACAGATGTCTAAATCCTTGCAAAAGTGCTAGCCCTGTGCCTTAATTCGGTTATTATTTCTATAAGTCACGTTGACCCAGGGCTGCCATCAGAAATTTCAGGGCCCCATACAGCTGAAGCGTCTGGGCCCCACCCCGCCCCGCCAACCTCCACCACTCTGCCCCCGATCCCAGAAAAAGAAAAAAAAAAAAGCTGGGGTGAACAAGAAAAAAAAAAATGCAATTACGCCATTGTTTTTGCATTTAGTTCTTGTTGGATTTTACAATGTACCGTTTTACTATACTGTGCGGGTCAGTTCGTATTCAAGGGCCAGCAAATACCGCCAGATGATCACAATTATAATGTTACTGACCAAACCAGTATACCTAAACCAATAATATCAATAACAACATCATACAGAGACCAAGTAATACCGCCACATACGATTACCATATGGTGACTAATATGACTATAATGTTACTGAACAAACCAGTATACCAAACGGTGCGGCCCAGGGTGGAGCAGGGGGGCTGAAAGGGCATGGCCCAGGGTGAAACAGGGGAACTGAAAGGGCGCGGCCCAGGGTGGAACAGGAGGACTGAAAGGGCGCGGCCCAGGGTGGAACAGGGGGAGTGAAAAGGCGCGGCCCAGGGTGGAACAAGGGGAGTGAAAAGGCGCGGCCCAGGGTGGAACAGGGGGACTGAAAGGGTGTGGAGCAGCCCAGGGTGGAGTGAAAGGGCCAGACATGGCCCAGTGGGGAGCAGGGGGCGTGAAAGGGTGGAGCACAGTCTAGAGGAAGTGAAAGGGCCCGGCATTGCCTTGAGGGAGCAGGAGGAGTGAAAGGACCCGCTGCGGCTCAGTGAAAAAGATGCACACTAACACACATGCTACATATACTATACACACAGGCTGTGCACACACACTATTCAAATGCTGTATACGCACACACATTACATATACACACAAACATACACACTGAATACACACACTGCAGATTGTTTAATCACACACATATTATGTGAGCACACTAGATAGATTCATATTGTACCAGTTATAAGCAAACCTTGCTGCTGTTAGTATGGGCTATGTTCTTCATTCACTGGTCCTCTCTTGCACTGGTCTGCTGGGGATCTTTTCACTTTTTCTGCTTCCCCCTGGGTCGCGTCAGGCACTTTTACTTCAACTAGGCTGCGCCGGGATGTTTCACTCCCTCTGTTCCCTCCTAGTGTGCGCCGGCTCCTTCCATTCAAAATAGACCGGGCCGTACCATGCCAGTCCCTTCCACTTATAGCAGGCTGGACTGCGCCGGGCCCTTTCACTTATAGCAGGCCACGCTGGGCCCCTCATTGTAGGCAGCGCTGGAGCCTTTCACTTATAGTAGGCTGCGTCGCGCAGGGCCTTTCCACTTGCAGTAGGCCGTGCCAGGCGTTTTCACTCCCTCTACTAGTGCCCAGCGGCAGGATGCGGAACAATTTAAATCTGGGAGGCCCCGCCCCTCAGGAAGGGGCCTCACGGTTTCAAATTGTTCCGCATCCAGCCCCCAGACAGAGAAGGGGAGGGCCTTGCTCCGGTTACAGCGCGCAGGGACAAAGCTTGTGACTGTAGGAGGAGAAGCGCAGCTGTGACCGGGAGCGTGGGCCCCTTCCCAGCAGCGCCGCCGGGCCTTGTGGAGACACTGCTGTTCTGTAATGTGAAATAAGGGGGCCAGCTTGCAGCAGGGTCCTTTATTTCACCAGACCCCGTACAGGAGTACCCCCTGTACCTCCTGTACGGCGGCCCTGCCTTGACCAATGGAGATTTATGCCGGGTAAATATACGGCTATGAATCTTCGACCTCTGGATATGAACTTAGAGACATCCCGTTCAAATGTGGGGTCCAGAGTTTTGGTGTCATTGGACGCTAATGAAGCCTTTGTGGGTGGTGCTTCAAGGATTTGGTTTTATCCTAACTTTGTCAGATGGGTGCAACTCCTTTACAGTCAACCACAGGCTCATGTTTGAGTGAATGGGATCATTTCTGATCTATTCCCACTCCTTTGGGGTACTAGACAGGTGTGCCCACTCCCACAGCTCCTGTTCACCATAGCCATAGAAGCCTAGTGATGAAGATCAGGCAGAATCTGTTAATTCGTGGATATATCCCTAACTGTCTCCAAGAGAAAATTAGTATCTATGCCGATGATGCTCTTCTGTATTTACAAGATACTGACATCATCCTGCTGCGGGCGCTAGAAATGGTAAATATTTTTGGTCGGCACTCGGATCTCCTGATCAATTGGAGCAAATCTTGTATTATACCAGTCGTCATGTTGGTCCTTTCGAACACTTAGATTTCCTTGCCCCTGATATATTTTGCAGGGTTACAGAAATACATCTAACATGGAATCCAGAAGGATACAGAAAAAATCAGTACAACATCCATCAGAAACTCTGAATATGACCACAGAAGAAGATCAAGATACCAAATTATAAAGACATAAGGGTATATGGCAATTGCTTACAAACATGCGCCCTATTACAATCATTAAACAAACAAAATAAAGACAGCAAAACAGACGGGCCGCGGCGTCCGTATGTGGGGGTTTTAGCAGAAGAGAAGGTGATAATGTAACAGGCTCCATTCCCGATATACTAGCAACGGAGGGAGTGCCAAATTAACTAACTCTTTCTCTCCTATGGGACAAATCTGTGTATTTGATTTTGCAATAAACTTGATTTAGTTTAAAAAAAATGTGCCAGGATTAAATGGAGTAAATGAAGACATTTTCCAAATATATTGCTTTTGTTTACTTTTCTTTGTTGAGGAGATAAAAGTGATTTTATCAGCTCTGAGAGCACTCAGGTTTCTCTGCCCTGTTCTCCTTTGCTGTTTGTCTTAGCTGACAGCAGAGAATGAGTCATCACAGGTCTACACACAGGATGGGGCATCTTGAGAGCTTGAGTGTTATCTGATCTAACAAACAAAGGTGACAAATTACTTTTGTTTACATTGGCTCTGCAGCCCTCTGCACTTTGGATAAACATCTTCTGCTCTCATGTCAGAGCAATTAGAAGACTTTTGAAGAAAGAGCTGACATGCTAATCACCCACAGCTTGACTAGGAAGAGACAGCATACAATAAAAACAAAAGCTCCTTTTGGGTCTGTGAAACAGTGATGTAAGACAACCCCTTTAAGTTAGAGATCGAGGGATGGACATCATGGAGCAAACAAGACAGGATGTCTTCTGTATGAGGAAATCTGTGTCATCAAGGTGGAGATCTTGGTAACCAAAATCATTATTTGCTTGTCAAGATAAATGACTTATATTCAGGAAAGAAGCAGGCCAGAAGGTTAAGAAACCCAACAGAGGATAAGGAAACAAAGTATTACTCCGAAACAATAAGGGGCTGCCCCACTTGGGACTTTAGCTATTAGGCTATGTTCACACGGGGTAATTTCGACGCACATTTCACCCCGTACTTGCGCTCTAATACGGGCGAGATGCGCGCCGAAATTACGGTAATCCATAGTTCTCATAGAGAACTATCGATTATGCCTCCTCTCCCCGGGCTACAATACGATCGTATTGTACGTGTGAGGAGATAAGTGACATGTCAATTACTTGAGGCAAATAAGCGCCGCGAGTAATGAATGTCAATGGGGCCGGTGGGATGCCGCCCCCCGCGCCTCGGGGGATACGCCCGTATTAGCACGAGCTCCCGAAAGACATGATGTACTGCGGCGCGTACTGTACGCGCTGCAGTACATCGTGTGAACATACCCTTAGCCAGAGTTGACAGTGCTTTCAAAGAGCTTCCTCAACTCTGGAGACCCAACATGTGAATGTAGATCATAGATGACCTATTGATTTAATTAGACATTTGTAATGCTTCATTTCCCCTTCGGAGGTGCTGTTGGGAGAATGAACACTTAATTTAAGTGGAAATACCCAGTGAAAAGCTTATTTTAGAGGACCCTGGTAATAGATATCTTATTAGGGGAAGTATATATATATTTTTTTGATAATTTTAGGCCCTTACAGAGGTTACTATTTGTCACAGAAAATAGTTTTTTGTATAACTTTTGGTGTGTATAACAATTCACACAGCGAGGCAATACAGCCATAAAGCTGCGTCTATCTTCAATTGCCTTCTACCAGGATCTTAATAGAGACCTTCAGTAATGTGAGGATGTCTGTTTTATGCTTATATAATTAAACCTTTTTTAAATTTATTAAAGATGCCCAGTGCAAATTAAGGAGGCAATAAAAGAGAAATTACACAGTTGGATTACAATTGAGACAAATATTTGAGAAGGCGAGGTGGAAGAAAATAATAAATGTCTAAAACATGATTACTGGGTAATATTTATGACTATGGCTGGAGTAGATGAGAGGGGATTGCAAGGAAGAAGAAAAGATAGGAAATGAGCTTGATAAAACAGGATAATTTTTAATGCGTATGAGATTTAATTTGCATTCCCTGTTCATTTTTTGCCATACTGTTTTTTTTTTTCTTTTTAAATTCTGCAAATTAAATATGTTTCTTTGAATTTCAGAATGATGTAGCGCAGCAATACTTATACTGTAACTTCCATCACTTGTAAAGATTATAATAAGATTCTTATTATTTCTATAGGTTTCAGCATTATGTTGTATGTTAGGCAAAGTTAGGCAGATAAGGATGCAGCTTAAAGTGGTTTTGCCATGAAGTAAAATTGAGGTGGGAAGTTTGAAAATGAAATAATAAACATTTTCACCATTCATCATTATTAAAAACTCTGCACCGTTTTTGTTTTAGCTGCTCCTTTAGTGATCCATTGCTTACAGCTCGTCTCCAGGGGATAGGACCAGGGATGAGAGCTCCTCACTCCTGGTCGCACATGCTCAGACATCACCTCTCCTCTCAGGCAGCTACTGAGTGTTCACACCCCAGGTGCTGTCATTCTACTCCCGTCCTCTATACTACATAGTAATGAGTCAAACAGTGCAAATAAAAAAAAAGAAACCTCAATCAGGTATGTGAATTGATAAAGAGGAAAAAAAATCCACAGGTTAAGTTCCTGTAGGGATTTGAACCAAGGACCCTTGTGCTATAAAGCAAAAATGTTACCTCTGAGCTACATTGTAGCTACTCACAGCTCTATACATAAACAGACCTTTCTTTGACTAGAGAGAGGACAGGCATGGTGATGTCATCCTGCTTGGTCACGTGATATGCAAATCAAACAAATCACACACGCCCCCTTCTCAGCACACAGAGCTGAAGAGCTGGATGCAGGAGGTATGAAATGAGATTGTGGCAAAACCCCTTTAACCTTCCCAGGGTGGGAGCTGCATTAGTTCCCTCCCTATTTGATCAACAATGGCGCTGTGTACCATAGAAAAAGATTCAGCTGTCCAAAGACTGTCATTTAGAAGTGCTGTCAATTGGCAGGTGCCTTGCTCTCCTTCATGCACTGATGAGAGACATCAGCAAAGAAGTGGAAAGGTTCCAATGAGTGTCCTGCATGTGAGGATTGGTGAGCAACTCAAGAGCTAAGGCAGATGGGTATTCAATTTCTTGCACTCATGGGAGTACTATAGTTAGAAATGGAGAGGGCACTGCAGCTGGCATTCATGGAAGTAGTAAGGCTGAGACCCATGGTGGCAATAGAGCAAAACTCATAAAGCACTTTGGTTTGTGTTTGTGGGACATGGTGGGTGGTGTATATGGTGGCATGGTGTAGGCATGGTACTGACTTGAAGTTGGCACTGATGGAATAATGGCTGATACTTTGAGCCCAAAACTGATGGAATTGTGGTTAGTGAAAAGAATGTGTAGTCTAAACTCGTTCCTGACATAATTGGAGCTGCATAGTTATTACGGTTGAAAGGAGATATATGTTCATCAAGGGCAACCAAGGGTGGGGGAAGAGGTGGTTGAATGGAGGGTTGGAGGAAATATTTAAGCTTTGTTACCCCTACTGATGAACCCATAAGTCAAGAAGCAATCTGCCCTAAGGGAATATTTCATTCCTGGTCCCCAAATTGCCATCAAACTTGATCTAGACATATTATACAGCTCCCTAAGTATTAATATTATTTTGTAGTAAGTGGTTATCTAAAAACACAAGCACAACACCATACCTACAGCTCAATGGCTGAACGATGAGCTGTTCCCAGGAAAAGGTAATATAGGCCTCAGTGCTATATGGGACATGGTGCCGTTCACGAAGGAACAATGGCTCACACACCCATCCACTGGGGGGGGGGGTACCAGCGTACTTGCCAACCCTTCTGGAGCGTCCAGGAGACTTCCGTAAATAGGGGAACCCTCTCATACTCCCGGGATAGGTGGCAAACCTCCCGCAGTCAGCTGGCTGTAGTAGGGTCTTTAAATACAAGTGGCATCAGACAGTGTCATGAGATGCTTACTGATGCCATTGAGTGCAGGGGGAGGCTAGCATCACAGTGATATTTAACATTTATGTTTATTCTACACTCTCCCCCCACAGTCGCTGCCACATATGAACCCTTCCCCTGAAAGATGGGTGTTGGTGGCGGCAGCAGTAATTGTGGAAGGAGTGGCTGGAGGGGATATGTGGTCGCTCCCGTCATTGGTGGCAGTGACTGCAGAGATCTGCAGCGGTGAAGGAAGCGGCGGCGGAGCACATCAAACTCCAACTTCTCCGCCGTCGCTCCATTCTTCTGACAGCATCCAAGGCCAAATTATTTCTGTAACTCTATCCCTAACCATAACCGTAAGCCTAACCCTAAGTTAGAGCTAGGCTTTTTTAAGGAGTTTAGAGGTTAACTTACCAGTCCAGTGACCTGAATTTCATTGCAGCCTAACTTCTGGTCCAACATCCAATTCAAGGTTACTTCCAGTTACTTCCACATAGGCCCAATGTTATGATAACCTCAGAGGAGACATCAAACTAGAAGTTTGGCCAGAACAGGAGTGTCGTGTTACTAGACCAGTAAATAAACCACCTAAGACCTCTTAAACAACCCAAGCCCTAACTAAGGGTTAGGTTTATGGTTTTGGTCAATTTTTTTTTTCAATTTTCACCCCAAAATTTTGTTAGTGTCAACTAGAACTGAAGTGCTCAGACACAGGTTGAATTTTTACCTAAAGCGTAAAACTACTAGCAAGCCACTCTGACCTGGTCAGCATTTTTGGTTCACGGATAAGACAGCAAATTGAAGCTTTGCCCTACCTTTGCCTCTTTCTATCACTCTAAGTAGAGGCAGCATGGTGGCTCAGTGGTGCAAACTCCACCATTATTATTATTTATTTTAGAGCGCCCTTAGTTCCAGAGCGCTGTACATTTGAGGGGGTTACATACATAACCTAGGTCAAACAAATATAAGGTGACGATAAATAGCAAACAATTGGTATAGAGGGAGAGAGAGCCCTGGATGCGAGGATTTACAATCTACCAGGATGGTGGGAAGAGACTGAAGGTGAGGGGCAGACATGTTTGTGGGGTGGAGCAGTGCAAGGGGAAAATTGAAGGGTTTAAAAGGCTCCAAAAAGAAAATTTTTTTTTCAGGTTACTTTTAGGCAGGGGGAGAGGGGGGGAGAACCCTGAGATTTTGGGGAAAAGTGAGTTCCAAAAATTTGGGGGGGAAAGGGCACGAGAGAAGTTTTGGGAGATGGTTATGTAAAGGACTGAAAAAAGGAAGAGCAGAGAAGAAGGTCCTGTTGAAAAACATCTTCAAGGGGTTTTTATAGTCTCCCTGTGTTGGTGTAGGTTTCTCCGATTCTCCAAAACAAACAAAAAAATTTAAATCGAAATTCAGAAAATGACCCAAAAATGGGGAAAAAAAAATGTGAATGAGGGACAATTTTGGTACAGGGGCTGGGGAGTATTAATGGCGTTTAATTATAAATAAATAAAATTAATACAAAACATAAGTAAAATAAATAGGAATAAGGGAAAGGGGGCCCAAAACTAAAGACCTTAAAAACTGGGGGGTTTCTTCTTCAACAAAAAAACGGACTTTACAAAATCTGGCCATCAAATAAGGTTTGTTTATTTTGTGAATGTGTTTTTTTTCAATTGGTCTGCTCTGTCCTTCTTTTCAAAGTAGATGTTGGTTTTCACCCTGATCGGAGCGCGGCCCTTTTCCCCCCCATTTTTCATATTTTTTTTTACTCTTCCCCCAAAATTTTTGGTATTATGTTTAAAGGGGGTTTGGGAACCTAATATAAATTAAATTTAATTGTTTGCATTTTTTTAAATTTAATTTTTTCCATTTTTTATTCCCTTTGCCAAAATCCCCAAGTGTAAATCTTTTTTTTCCCCTGCCCAATTTTAAATGGGGCTTTTTTTAAAACCCCCCGTTTCCTTAAAAGAAACAAAAAAAACTTTTTGATAAAATGCCTTTTGGGTTTTAAAGGGCTTTTTCCCTCAGAAATAAATATGGGTTTAATAATGTGCGCTAGGAACGGCGGGATTTAACTGCACCTAATTGTAATTTACTTTACTTAAGTTACACTAAAGCAGATTATAGTCTATTTCTGTTTATGCTACAGTGTCCCCCCCAATCCCAACAATAGGCACATAACTTAGTCCCCCTTTAAAATTTGTCCTTACTTTTTAAGCCCTTAATTCTTTTCACTACCCCTCATATGAAAGTCTATCTCTTTTTAAATTTTACAATGTCCCTTTTAAAACGTTTCCCGATAAAACAAAAAGGGCACACATATTCTTTTAGATTAAAGTCTGTCTCTGTTTTTTCTACAATTCCCTTTTTAAACCCCCTCCCCTGAAAAACCGAAACCCACGGGATTTAAAATTCCCCCTACTGTAAGGCAAAACGCGCTGCCACCCGGTCCTGGCGCCCCTCTTTCCGCGACCCGGGCCTTGGCCGCAGGCACCCCCTCCTGGGGGCTCCCTCTGCTGGGCTCATAATCCCCCAGCCCCATCCTCCCCTCCTTCTCAATGGGCGCACTGCTCTTTTTCCTCCCTCCGTTCTGGACGAAACCTTTTCCCCTGCTGGCAAAAGGGGAAACGTGCGAGCCATTCCCCCCCGGATTTAAAAGGGCAAGTGCTCTTCGGTTTTTTCTCTGGGCGTTTGGTCAAAGGGGCTTTTTATGGATTCCTCTTTCTGCCATCTTAGCCCCCGGTTTTCTGTTGGTGTCCATTTCCCTTTGACGTCCGTTGTGCGCTCCTTTAAAAGAATCCTAATTTAACATACCATCTGGTCTTGGGCCCTGGTCCGGGTTCGCCGTCCTGTTTTTTGAAATCCTCAACTTGCCCGGGGCTGGTTCTGCGGGGGGCCCCCGTCCATCGTAGCTTGGTTTTGCCCGGTTTTGTGTATTTTGCCTCCTGCCTTTTACGTCACCCCTACGACCTTTCATTTAAGGGTGCGGGCCTGGAGGGTTCCCTGCGGGGAAAGGGCTAACCCCCGCTTGGGCGAACTCCGACAAAGATTAAGGGGGCCCTTTTTTGGGGTCTTTTTTTCAAGGGGTTTTTGTTCCAACTTCCTGTTTTGCGGCCCGAATATCCACCCCTTTCCCCTTCCTATTTTCCATTTTAAACCCCAACTCCCCTTGGGACTTTTCCCTTTTCTTCTTAGAAGAATATACTATTTCTGTTTTTTTTTTTTAAATGCCCTCCTGGTCGCCTTCCTTATAAGGAAAGGGACAAAATTTCCGCATACTCCGTAAAATTGGGCCCCCTTTTAAATTTTTCCCCACTTTTTTATATATGTAATCTTCCCCTGTTTTTTTCTACAAAGTCCCTTTTTCCAAAAGCTTCCCCCGATATGATTTGCCAAAAAATTTTGTTTTTTACTGTTTTGGCTTTTCCCCGGGTTTCCACCTGGGGTTTTCCTTTGGCCGCCTTTGGGGGCCTCCGGGTTTCCCGGGGTTCTGGAACCCCAGGCAAAGGGCCCCCTTTCCCGGTGCTTGTTTTGCTGCGCTCATACTTCCCCCCGCCCCCTCCCCCCTTTTTTTCCCTTTGACGCCCCTGCTCTGGTTTTCCCCCCTTTTTTCTGGACACACCTTTCCCTGCTGGAACTAGGGGAAAAAGGGGAAACCCCGTCCCAAAAAGTTCAAGTGCTTCAGGTAATTCCCCTGGCGTTTTGGGGTGGGGGCTTTTTTTAAAAGAATTTTCCCCTTTTATTTTCCAAATAGGGGCCCCCGTTTTTGGTGGGCCATTCCCCATTGACTTTTCCCGTTTTGCGCTCCTTAGTGAATCCAAAATTTTCCCCTACCGTTGGTTGCATCCCTGGTCCGTCTAGTGGGCCTGTTTTTAAACTTGTTTTGCCACGTGCTGGTCCAGCTGAGTCTGTCCATCCTAGCTTGTGCTCCAAACTCCGGCTGGCTCTGGGTCTTTGCCTCCTACTTTGGCTGTCACTGCTATGACCTGCGTCAGGGGTAGCGACTTGAGGGATTCCCTGCAGCAAAGTCTGTCCTGCTTTGTGGCGGGCTCTGATGAAGACAAATGGCCCCTTAGACTCTGTTCCCCGGCATCGGTCACACCAACCCAACACGGCAAACAGAGGATCAACCTTCCATTCCTAATGCCATCGTGACACCTACTCCCTGTGACTACTATATATATAAGAGCTATCAAAGTAGTCACTGCCCTTATTAAAACATAACCTTTAGTAAATATATAAAACCATGCATACACAGAATACATTAAAGAGGTTGTCTCATCATGTGGTTTCACAGAGCTACTGTCAGGCTCTCACTTCCTGTCCAGGCTGTGGTTGGGTCTACAGCAGTGAATGACATTTCAGCTCTGCAATTCCTAGTATATACAGTTGAAACCAGAAGTTTCCATACACTATATAAAAAGACACATGTGCATGTTTTTCTCACTATCTGACATGAAATCAGAATAAACCTTCCCTGTTTTAGCTCAATTAGGAACCAAAATTTATATTTGCCAAATGCCAGAATAATGAGAGAGAAAATTTTTTAAGCCATTTTTATTACTTTCTGAAAAATCAAAAATTTACATACACTGGTATTATTCTGCCTCTAAACAATTTGTGACAACCCATATGAGGATGTCATGTTTTTGGAAGCTTCTGATAGGTTTATTGGTAACATCTGAGTTAATGAGAGACACATCTGTGGATGTATTTTAAATCAAACCAGAAACACACTGCTTTCATGGGAAAGTCTAAAGAAATCAGCCAATATATCAGGAAGAGAATTGTGGACTTGCACAAGTCTGGATCATTCTTGGGTACAATTTTCAGATACCTGAAGGCGTCCTGTTCACCTGTACAAACAATTATACGCAAGTACAGACAAAATGGGAAATGCCAGCCATCATACCGCTCAGGAAGGAGACGGGTTCTGTGTCTCAGAGATTAACATGCTTTGGTCTGACATGTGCATATCAACCCAAGAACAAAAGCAAAGACCTTGTGAAGATGCTGGTAGAAGCTGGTAAGTCTGTCATTATAAACTTGTGAGCCTAAGAACACCATCCCAACGGTGAAACACAGCAGTGGCAGCATCATGTTGTGGGGTTGTTTTGCTGCAGGAGGGACTGGTGCACTTCACAAAATAGATGGCATCATGAAGAAAGAACATTATGTGGCAATACTGAAGCAAAATCTCAGGACATCAGTCAGGAAGTTAAAGCTTGGCCAGAAATGGACAATGTCCCGAAGCTACTGCCAAACTGGTTACAAAGTGGCTTAAGGAGAACCAAGTCAATGTTTTGGAGTGGCCATCACAAAGCCATTATCTCAATCCTATTGAAATTTATGGGCAAAGCTTAAAAGGCAGGAGTGAGCAAGGCGACCTACAAACATAGCTCAGTTACACCAGTTCTGTCAGGGGGAATGGGCCAAAATTCCTACCAACTATTGTGAGAGGCTTGTGGAAGGATCCAAAATGACCCAAGTCCTACAGTTTAAGGACAAATGTTGCCAAATACTAATGAAATGGATGGAAACCTTTCACTTTACAGAAAGTAATAAAAATGCCTTAAAAAATTCTCTCTCTCATTATTCTGCATTTGGCAAATATAAATAATTTTGGTTCCTAATTGACCTAAAACAGGAAAGGTTTATTCTGATTCCATGTCAGATAGTGAGAAAAAAACATGCAGATGGGGCTTTTTATATAGTGGATGTAAACTCCTGGTTTCAACTGTATATATATATATATATATATATATATATATATATATATATATATATCCTGTGATTTACAGTTTTCAAAAAGATAGTGTATTATGCATGTGCAGTAATTGAATGATTGTCACCCACAATTCCTTCTAGATTGTAAGCCCTCGCGGGCAGGGCCCTCTTACCTCTCTGTATCAGTTACTAGTCTTTTTTCGTCACCGTTGTATTTGTTCAACATTTGTTATGCATGTCATTCCCCTTGAATGTACAGCTTCCTGGAATTAATGGCGCTCTAAAATAAATAATAATAATAATAATAATAATAATAATAATAATAATAAAAGTAACTGACTGCTAGGCCGGGCAGTCTCTTCCATTGGGCAGTAACACCCCCTGCGGCGGGTCCAGGCGGCACGCCGTTGTGCAGGATGCCGCCATCTTTTAGCAGCGTAGGAGGCAATGTCATCACCTCCTGCGCCGCTGTATTTCCTGGACCGACAGTCCGTAGGCGTCCGACCCAGAAAATCCCGGGAGCCACATGCCGGTGTAAGCGCCATGATGGAGTCACTGCACTCATGCCGGAAATAAGGAGTAAGGTCCCCAGCAAGGAGCACGGAAAGGTAAGTAGCATTATTTAATTATTATTATTATTATTTTTATTAATTTTTTTTTTACCCACTGGAGGGGGGATATTACCTACAGGGGGCCTACAAATTATAGGGGGGGATATTACCTACAGGGGGCCTACAGTTTATAGGGGGATATTACCTACAGGGGGCCTACAATTTATAGGGGGAGATATTACCTACAGGGGACCTACCATTTATAGGGGGATATTACCTACAGAGGCCTATAATTTATAGGGGGGATATTACCTATAGGGGGCCTACAATTTATAGGGGGGATATTACCTAAAGGGGGCCTACAATTTATAGGAGGGATATTACCTACAGGGGCCCTACCATTTATAGGGGATATTACCTACAGGGGGCCTACAATTTATAGGGGGAGATATTACCTACAGGGGACCTACCATTTATAGGGGGATATTACCCACAGACGCCTATAATTTATAGGGGGGATATTACCTACAAGGGGCCTTCAATTTATAGGGAGGGAATATTACCTACAGGGGGCCTATAATTTATAGGGGGGATATTACCTACAGGGACTTACAATTTATAGGGGATATTACCTACAGGGGGCCTATAACTTATAGGGGGATATTACCTACAGGGGGCCTATAACTTATAGGAGGGATATTACCTACAGGGACTTACAATTTATTGGGGGGATATTACCTACAAGTGGCCTACAATTTATAACGGGGAATATTACCTACAGGGGCCTATAACTTATAGGGGGATATTACCTACAGGGGCCTATAACTTATGGGGGTGGATATTACCTACAGGGGCCTATAACTTATAGGAGGGATATTACCTACAAGGGGCCTACAACTTATAGGGGGAATATTACCTACAGGGGGCCTATAATTTATAGGGGGGATATTACCTACAGGGACTTACAATTTATAGGGGGATATTACCTACAGGGGGCCTACAATATATGAGGGGTATTACCTACAGGGAGCCTAGAATTTATAGCGGGGATATTACCTACAGGGAGCATAGAATTTATAGTGGGGATATTACCTACAGGGGAAACAGATGTAGCAGAGCACAGCTTGACGTGATATCATGGCTTTTCGTGTTATCTGCTCTTATCTGTAAACAAAAGCCATTGAAAAGCATTGAAAAAGTTGAGATAACATTCTGTGCCGTGATATCACTGTGCAATATCTGTTCTGTTTACTTCTGCTTCATCTGTATAACCTACAGGGCGGGCCTACAATCTACAGTGGGGGATATTACCTATAGGGGGTGGATAGTACCTACAGGGGACTATAGAGGGGAATATTACCTATAGGGGGGCCTATAATCTACAGGAGGGATATTAACTGTAGGGGCCTATAATCTACAGGGGGGTTATTACCTATAAAGGGCCTATAACCTGAAGGGGGGCTATATTACCTGCAGGGGGGTCTATCACCTACAGGGGGGCATATCACAGGAGACTAATCAAATATATAGCCCCCTGTAGGTACACGTAAATATACTGCCCCCTGTCGGGCGGTATACAGGTCTCGATAGGTAGAGATACCGCCCCCTGTAGATAGTTCCCTGTAGGTACAAGTAGATATACTGCACTCTGTAGATAGGCCCATGTAGGTAAAATGCCTCCTGAAGATAAGCACCTGTAGGTTATAGGCCCCCTGTAGATGACTAGCCCCCTGTAGATAGTCCCCTGTTATAGGCCTCCCTGTAGGTGATAGTTCCCCTGTAGGTGTCTGACCACTATGTGGTCTCTTCTCTGTATGGCAGTGGTCTGCACATCCCCCAAATTTTTTTTATTAAAAAGTAGCAGAAATGCTTTTCCAAAAATTCCTATGTTCTTTTTGATTGTTTTTCAGTGCTAGTAGAGCGCTGCTGATATTGGATTGTGTTTGCATGTTACTGCCACACCAGTGTGCACCTATGCTCATTTTTTTTTTTTGATGTGCAGACCAAATACTGATTCCTTGACTGTTGGTATGGGGAAGTGGCTGCCCCCTATTTTTGTTTTTTTTGCACTACACCCACCTGCACAGGTTTTTAAACCAATGCAGAGTAGCTTGTAGCTGGAATCCTTTCTCCCTGAAATATGGAGGTCTGAATAGGCACCAAGAGAGGTAACAATAGAGTAGGTTCCCACCTGTATTGAGGTCCCCTTGCTGATTGGCAGGTGGGCTTAAACAGTATTGATCAAAAAAGTGTACTAAGAACCTCAACAAATTTTATGTATTTTAAGTGACAGAAATGCCTTTTCAAAAATTCCTATGTTCTTCTTGATAGTTTTTTAGTGCTAGCAGTGTGCTGCTGATATTGGATTGGGTTTGTATGTTACTGCGACACCAGTGTGCACCTATTCTCATTTTTTTTTCAAAAAATTGTTTTGAATGTGCAGACCAAATATTGTTGTCCATCTATCTATCTATCTATCTATCTATCTATCTATCTATCTATCATATCTATCTATACCATATCTATCTATCTCATATCTATCTATCTATCTATATATCTATCTATCTCATATCTATCTATCTCATATCTATCTATCTCATATCTATCCATCTCATATCTATCTATCTATCTATCTATCTATCTATCTCATATCTATCTATCTATCTATCTATCTATCTCATATCTATCTATCTATCTATCTATCTATCTATCTATCTATCTCATATCTATCTATCTATCTATCTATCTATCTATCTATCTCATATCTATCTATCTATCTATCTATCTATCTATCTATCTATCTATCTATCTATCTATCTATCCCAGATATAGCAACTGTAATATGGACCAAGCAGCTATGGAGACTATGGGCGACATGTATGAATCCTGGCGCTGACAGATCAGTTCTAAATCGCTTTAAGGCAGTATAGACTGCGGCAGAATGTATGAAGCTGTTCTTCTGCAGGTCATACATACAGGTGCAGTGTAGTGCCAATACCACAAGTCTGGCTCAGGCACCACCTTTACCCTGTCTGGCTGTTCTTCTGCAGGTCCTACATACAGGGCAGTGTAGAGCCAATACCAAAAGTCTGGCTAAGGCACCACCTTTACCCTGGTCTGGCTGTTCTTCTGCAGTTCATACATTCAGGTGCAGTGTAGACCCAATACCAAAAGTCTGGCTCAGGCACCACCTTTACCCTGGTCTGGCTGTTCTTCTGCAGGTCATACATACAGGGCAGTGTAGAGCCAATACCACAAGTCTGGCTCAGGCACCACCTTTACCCTGGTCTGGCTGTTCTTCTGCAGGTCATACATACAGGGCAGTGTAGAGCCAATACCACAAGTCTGGCTCAGGCACCACCTTTACCCTGGTCTGGCTGTTCTTCTGCAGGTTATACATACAGGCACAGTGTAATAACAATACCACAAGTCTGGCTCAGGCACCACCTTTACCCTGGTCTGGCTGTTCTTCTGCAGGTCATACATACAGGGCAGTGTAGAGCCAATACCACAAGTCTGGCTCAGGCACCACCTTTACCCTGGTCTGGCTGTTCTCCTGCAGGTCATACATACAGGGCAGTGTAGAGACAATACCACAAGTCTGGCTCAAGCACCACCTTTACCCTGGTCTGGCTGTTCTTCTGCAGGTCATACATACAGGGCAGTGTAGAGCCAATACCACAAGTCTGGCTCAGGCACCACCTTTACCCTGGTCTGGCTGTTCTTCTGCAGGTCATACATACAGGTGCAGTGTAGAGCCAATACCACAAGTCTGGCTCAGGCACCACCTTTACCCTGGTCTGTTCTTCTGCAGGTCATACATACAGGGCAGTGTAGAGCCAATACCACAAGTCTGGCTCAGGCACCACCTTTACCCTGGTCTGGCTGTTCCTCTGCAGGTCATACATACAGGTGCAGTGTAGAGCCAATACCACAAGTCTGGCTCAGGCACCACCTTTACCCTGGTCTGTTCTCTGCAGATCATACATACAGGGCAGTGTAGAGCCAATACCACAAGTCTGGCTCAGGCACCACCTTTACCCTGGTCTGGCTGTTCTCCTGCAGGTCATACATACAGGTGCAGTGTAGAGCCAATACCACAAGTCTGGCTCAGGCACCACCTTTACCCTGGTCTGTTCTTCTGCAGGTCATACATACAGGGCAGTGTAGAGCCAATACCACAAGTCTGGCTCAGGCACCACCTTTACCCTGGTCTGGCTGTTCTTCTGCAGGTCATACATACAGGGCAGTGTAGTGCCAATACCACAAGTCTGTGTAAGTGGTGTTTAAGGTTCTACTATTCTTTACTTTACAGAACAGTAACCTAGTATGCTTAATGGTTACCGTTCGCATTAAGGGCCTGTGACGTCTCACGTCTGGTTGTCATCTTGGACAGTCCTGCGGTAATTAAGCTCATAGGATCACCGTGTTTAGTAAATGGTATTTGCACATCAGCATTTCGACACCAGACTTCTCTTTGTGGCCCCAGCTTGCTTTATTCTCAGGCACAGGTTTACAGTACGGCATACAAAAAAAACAGAATAAACAAAATCCTCAACCGTCTGGCCACCCACTACACATCCGTAGAGACCTTCTCTATCAATGGGACCTATCGGTGAGCACCATAAACACTTTACTCACACAGTCCAGTCTAGAGGCATCCCTCAAGGCTCTGGGGGCCAGAGCTCTCTCTAGCTCCACTACTGCTCCATTGCCAGTTATCAGACCACAACCCCCAGATCACCTGGAGTACCAAGCTTTTATACCTGCCAAAAAGCATGTCCTGAAACACAGGAACAGCCACCCACCCAATGCTATAGCCATTCCAGGAAAGGCTACCCATAATTAGCCGCATAGCAGCCATGGTAGCTACATGTGTCAGTAACCTATGGCTACTGACACAAAATAGTTGCCTTCCCCCACCAATATCAGGTCTTCTGTGGCATGTCTGCAGCAGGTATCCTGCTACACGCCACCTAGTTGCAGAAACCTGCGACCGTCTAAGGTCACTCAACTACAGGGCCCAGCTTGAACGATCATTTAAACAAATGAAACTTAAAGTGGTTTTCTTACCATAATGATTCTGATTTTGCGTCATTTCATAATTAGAGCAGTTCTTATCTCCTGCTTGTGTACACAAGACTTCCTAGATTACAACCAGCTCTCTCTAGTCTAACAGCTGTGGCCTGGATGGTGACATCAATCCCTTCCATGTTTTATCGGGACCTTGTTTATCTGTGTTACTGACAAACTTTAAGCCTTTAGATCTATGTAGGCTTGTGTCCTGTTAGATTCATCTATCACCAATGTATCTCTAACAGGCTCACCTAGGAATAGCAGAGCTGAAATGCCAGTCAATGCTGTAGAACTGCTCACAGCCTGAGCCAGGTGTAGAAGCCTTACACTGGCCGTGAAGAGCAGGCTCTATAAAACAGCATGGTGAGAACATCTCTTTAACTCCGGTAATCTCACAGAGTCTTTAGACTTCCACAACTTGACACAGATAAATTTCTACTCTAAATATAACTTACTCAGCATGGTTACCCATCTTTATTTCACAGGAAGAGGGGTTACCCCATAACACTAAGCCCTATTCCTAAGGGCCACTTTTCAACTAACCCCTTAAGTCTACTTTTCCACATGTCTGAACAATCAAGGCTAATTATCTGGTCTCCAGTGATATTCTTCAGGCCTATTAGGTGATCATGGTTGCATCTCTTAGCAATGAATCTACCAAAAGCATACTGATTGATCCACTAAACAGCATCTCCACAGGCACTTTGTCCTTCACCCTGGCCTCCAGATGAAAAGCATGGGAGTCTTCCTCTGATACTCACAATTTCTCTTCAACATTTCTCCTTTCCAGTCAATTAACTAGTAGTGTTCCCAAACAAACTTGGAGTCAGGGATCTAAAGGAGTGATAATGTCCACTGGTGGCAGCATGGAGGCTTAGTGGTTCTCCCTGCTGCCAGGGGTAAAGCTACCACCTTGTTATTCCCTACATGTTTTCACACTTAAAGGGGTATTCCCACAAAGTAAAGTCCACCGCAACGGTCGGCTCTCATCTAGCTGCAAGCTCACTGTGCATGAAAATGGGGAGGGTGGCGCTTGTGGCCATTCTTCCCATTCAGTTATATAGGAGCTTCTGAATATAGCAGAGCACACACACTCCGTTATATATGGAACTCCCATAGAAGCAAACGCTGCCCTCCTCATTCTCATGCACAGCTGGCTCGCAGATAGCTGAAAGTTGACCTGTGCAGTGGATTTTACTTTGTGGGAATACCCCTTTACATGGGTACCCTTAAAATTTGAGCCCCACAGCAGCTGCTGTGGCTACAGTTGCACCCACAGCTGTTGCCTTGCATTTCTGGGGTCTTGGTACCAAATTGCCCAAACATAACATCTTCTAAAGCTACAGTTCTCCCATGTTTGTTTAGGTTTCCTCATTGGTATGTTGGTTTCAACTATTCTCCCCCCCAAAAAAATTAAAAGCTTGATTTAGAATTTAGATTGTGAACCCCATTGAGGACAGAGAATAGTGTGAGTGATGGCAATCTCTGTATCGCTGTAAAGTAATGGAGAATATGTCTCCACTATACAAATAACTGAAAAATAAGTGGTCACAACGTCTTCAGGCAATTGGAAAAAGTGGACATCATAGCAGAGAAATATGGATGATGTTTGAGCACGAACAATGCTGGGAGCTGGAGAGGGAAATCAATGGGTTGAGCCATCTGGGGACTTACAGTAGAGGGAGCAGTGAAGCAAGATCCTGGCTAAAAGGAGTTTATTTTTAGTGATGAGTGATTACGTTGACTATCGTCATCGGGTTGATAGTCGATTGGGAAATTATAAATAAGATATCGATATGATGGTGATTTGGCGATGACCTTAAAGTCTATGGGGAGGAACAAACCTTCATTCTTACACCCAAACGGGGTGGAGAAGTGGAATAACACCCAAAACCAGTAAAAGGGATACGGCTAATTTAGGCAACACATTAGGTTTAAAAACCAAAAAAAAACCACAAAATTACTACCCTGTCTTGCCCACACATGCCCCTTAAACCTCATCACCCCAAATTAAAAAGGCCAGAAGGCGTATGATTTAAACATCATTTACTTGAATGGACATTGAATATCCCTGTCCGGAACGCAGCATGAGCCCAAACCTGCAGACCCCCACTTTTAAAAAAGTGGGGGGAAAAGGGATCTTTCAACCCCATTTTAGTTTCCCACTGGACAAAAAGACTATTTTCCCTGTCCGGGGTCACAGCAGACCCCCAAAACCTGCATGAGCCCCCAGATTTAAAAAAAGTGCCACAAAAAAAGGGGGAGTTTTTAAACCCCACCCATTTTATTTCCCCGGGACCCATAGACAATACCTGTCCTGTTCCACAGCATGACCCCTAAACTGTTTACCCACAGATCACAAAAGTGGCACTATGCTTTTTGAACAGTGCTATTTAGAAATTTTTTTTGGTAACTGACATTTGTTTAAAATTTTTTTGGGGAAGTTTTATTTATGTTTTACATTATTATCATTTTGCTTTTTTTTAAGTGTATAAATAAAAAATACACCCCTCCCTCTTTTTAAGGTTTTTTTACACTGTGATGTGATAATTCGTCCACACCCAAAATAATAAAAAGGTCAAATCATCCCAAAACACTTCTTATTGAAAAGACATTTGCCCCTCCGGTTTTAGAATTAGCCAATCATTCAATGGTTTCTTTTTTCCCCAAATCCTTCTTCTTTGATTGGGACAGATCCCCGGAGATCAAAGAGCACCCATAGTGACCCCCAGCCCAGAAAATTTTAACTAAAATTTTGTGAAATTTTGTGCCCAGCCCGGGGGCCCCTTTTTGACACTATTTAACCCACATAAATCCCCCTTTTTTAAAAAAATCTGATTTTTTAAGAAAATTTGAAGCTCTCCTGATTGCCCCTAACTTTTGAGAGCCGTGCTCCCGTCACCCATCTTTTTACACGGGGTCCACTCCCAGGCCGATTTACAGTGGGTGTGGTGAGACCCGGGCTAGGGGTCTGTATTATTAAACACGGGGGTCCAGCTGCCGGGGCCCCGATTCAGTGGTGCAGTGAGAGCCCAGGCTAGCGCTGTCACTATTAACAACAGGTTCAGTCGGGGCCGGGTTTTCAGTGGGTGGTGAGAGCCCAGGCTGGTGCCCGATCTTTAAAAACACGTAAAAAATGCCCTTATGAGCGCAAAAAACGTTGTGCTAAAGCAGAGTGCCAATGTGAGTAGACCTCCACCTTCCCAGAAACCTTTAAAGACCTGGGTAGCGCTTCCCCCCGTATGGGGGTTGGCCCAAATTGAGTTTCATTTGGGAAAATAGGGTGGTTAACGCCCCTTCCCCCACCCGGTGCCCTTTTTTGGCATTCTTTTTCTCATTTTACTCAACGTGCTGGGGAAATTGTTTTGTTGTTTTTTCTCTGTCCGGCTCCATACCCCATTCCTCTGAAAAACCCTACTTCGGTCAAGAAACACTTTTTATGAAAAGAAATGTGGCTCCCCTCCATTTTCTTCGGGACTTCCCGTGGTATATAGCCCCAAAGTAATACTCACGATGCCGGGCCCCGGACTATGCAGCCCCACAGAAAAAACCAAGGCTATGAGAGAAAGTACCGCACTTCCTCAAAAACTAACCCCTGGCGGGAAACATGACCCGGCAGGGCTTCAAGTGAGTAAAATTTATTAAAAGTTAATTGAGGGAACATACATGTGAAGAAGCTGGCACGGGCCCAAAAGCGTTTCGGGCACCTTGTGCCCTTGTTAATACTTGAAGCCCGTCCCGGACTGAATGTTTCCGCCGGATTAGCTTAGGGCGAAGTGGGTTTATTTTCTCTCATACCTGTTTTTGGTAAGTCTTCCTGTACCTCCTTTGTAAAAATTCAGGGGAATTTTTTTACCAGCATTTTGACATGCAATTTTTTTAGTAGTTTAATTCTAGAAAACACATTTTAAAATAGGAGGGAATCCCCCATTTTTGTTTCTTTTTTTTTATTGTATTAATGGGTTGCTCAATACAGGTTTGCTAGCTATGTAAAGATCTTCAAAAAAAAAGTCATTTTCAATATGTCCTTTTAAACAGTGTGTCCCTATTCCTTTTTCGACCCCCCATCACCCTTGGCCATTTTGAAAAATTGTTAAGAAAAAAAATTCTGTTAGAAACCCTTTTTTTTTACAATAGGACCTGTAGTCTAGCGGGCATTTCACAGCAAAAAAGCCCCCCAAAATTCAAACATGACCCTGAAACATTTTGACAATTGTGAAGAACAAAGTCTGTTAGAAACAACATTTTTTTTTAATAGAACCCGTAGTATAGTTGCATGTACAGCAAAATCCCCCAAAAAATTCAAAATGACCCTTGAGCCCCTTTTTACAATTGCGAAGAAAAAATGTCTGTTAAAACAAATTTTTTTTTAATACGACTGTAGTATAGCTGATGTACAGAAAAATGCCCCAAAAATTTAAAACAGACCCCTTTAGCCCCTTTTTTCAATTGCGAAGAACAAAATTTCTTTTAGAAACAAACATTTTTTGAATTTAAACCCCCAGGTTTTTTGATTTCAAAGCAGATGACCCCAAAATTTTAAAAAAGATTCTCAGCCACGTTAAAAAAATTTTGAGGGAAAAATGCCCCTTGAAGGCACTTTTGTCCAAAAACCATGATTATATCTGTATTTACGCAAAATGCCCCCAAAAAAATTTTAAAAAAATGCTTCTCAGCCACTATTAAAAAATTGGATGGGGAAATCCACTTAGAAGCCCAATTTCTGTTCCAAAGGACCTAATTATAGCTGTATCTCACAGAACAGACCCCCAAAAAATTTAAAAAATGATTTTCACCACATTTAAAAATTGTGATGGAGAAATGCCCCTTAGAAGCCAATTTCTTTCCAAAGGCCTAATTATAGCTGTACACAGCAAATTACCCCAAAAAAAATTTTTTTAAAAGATTCTAGCCCCCAATTTTAAAATTTTGGTGGGGAAATGCCACTTAAACCACTTTTTGTTCCAAAAAGGGCCCTAATTATAGTTTTTATCTCACAGCAACTGACCTCAAAAAACCCTTGACAAGCGAAAACTTCTAAAGAAAAAATGGTAAATGGAAAATGGTGTTTTATGAAACCTTGTGTCTTTTACATTCCCTCCGAAAAACCAGCAAAAGAACTTTTTAGAACCAGAAAAAAAATTGAGTAAAAATGATCATTTTTAAAAAAAAAATTTTTAAGGGACATTTTTGTTTGAAGGGGAATTGAAATAGACTGGCAACTAAAGGTGACCTCGGGAATTGGGGGACAACTCATCAGAGAACCCTGCCTGATTCATCTTGATGAAAATCAAAAATCCACATTATGTGGAAAGCCGGATGGTTTTTTCTGTAAGCTCCCCCCACTGTGGGGAAGGGGGCTCAATTGACGCTGGGTGTGGGGGGGACAACACCTCTATGGCGTGAAGCCAGCTGGGGAAAATTTGTCCCTTTTGGATACCCCGGTCTATTGGGTCCCGGGAAAATCCAAAAACATCGGTGTTGAGAGCAGATAGTCGTGCACCTGATCTTAACTGGTCCTGTGTGTTGATGTGTGCCCTGCATTAAGCGTTGGTGAGGGGAATAAAGATTGCCAGAGGTCCCCATTGGCTTCGCCCCCTTCCCCGCTGCTGCGCGCCTGGGCACTTCCTTGTTCGTCCCGGTGATGTTGTTCCACCGGACATTTTGAGGAAAATGAAGCGACAACGATGTCTCCATTGTCAATCACAAGGTCTCCATTTCCTGCATTTTACTCTCTTTTTGGGGGGGTGGAAGGAAATGCTGAGTTTTTTTTTGTACCGGGGATCCAGGGGGGTGGCCACCCCTAATGTTGTTTTTTTGATGGGCCTTTTAAAGGAGGATATTTGGAGGAAATGGAGCATCCAAGCACTCATGTGAGAAGGAGCCTTGATTTTCCCCAAACCCCTTTTGGGCGAAGGGAACGCAAATGATCTTCCTCATCTTCCTTCCGCCAAATTGCCCCCAACCTTTTCTAAGGGAGGACGTCGGTAACTCGGTGCGGAATACCCCCTCCCCTTCCTCCGGCACCTTCAACAATCCCCGACTTGTAAAATGATGCCCCTAGACCCATGCGCTCCCTTCACTGCCTGGACCCGAACCACGCCCAATGAAGACCCATAAAAAGGAAACTGTCGGGCCTTTTGGGTTAGACGGAGGGAAAGGTCGTGTCCCCACTTGTCCGTCTCCTCCTCGTCGTGGCGGGGCCTGTTGTTTCAGAGTGTCAACGATTTCCCAAAAAAGATCACCACAATGCCATGTGACAAGGGCATTGCCCACTAAAACCTTTGGTGGTTCTTCAAAATTGGCAAGGATGGGCAGAGCTCTTTCACCTGCCTCAACACCCCGGGTCCGCCCGCTGTTGTAGGCCTGTGTCACTTGTACTGCGAATGGCATTGCCTGTCCCAATCGCTGGAGCTGTGGAGGGGGGAATTCCCGGTTTGAGTCAACAAAGAACGTTGACGGGGAGGCCGAACTGAGGCTGCAACCAGCCTGCAAAAGAGGGTGCAAACGGCGGAAATGCAACTCAACTTTGAGCCTTCCTCAGCAGGCTCCAACCCGGGGAGTTTTGAAATTTCGGGCACAAGGTTCATGCATGTGCCAGGGAAGGGGGTGGGGGCTCAGCCTACCGATTTAAGGGCGGAGCAGATTTCGCCCTTATGCAACCACCTTGCCCGGGACAAGGTTTTGTCACCCCGCACGCCGGTCTCTTGGGGAGAGCCTCCCCACTGGGTTTTTCTGGGCAGTGATGCCCCCAGAGGACCCTTTGGGGGAAAAGCCCTGCACCCTCCCTGCGGTTTTTGAAAGAGCGTGCGCCGAGCCTGGGGAGCCACCGTCACCCCCAAGACATCCCCCCTCACCCTGACTGTCACAGAGATTGCGGCCTTGGCGTGCTTATAGTCCCCTGTGCGGGGGGTCTTGGACTTTTCCGGGCCCAGTGCGACAAAGCGCTTGAAATTTTGATGACAAAGGGGTGGCCAGGGGCGGGGCGGCTTTTCTGGCAAAGAAATCCTGCTCGCATTGGTTTGGGGGGAGGCAAGGGGCCCTGACGTGGCGGAACCCCTCTTGTCCACCAGATGGAAAGGCAAAATTTCCAAGGCCAAAAGCCTGGCAATGCCCCAAATTAGGCTTTTGGCTTTGGGGTGGTTTTGGGTTAAAGTTTTTTTCTGCCCCCAAACTGGAAAGACAGAAGGCGGTGCTTTGACTGGCCCCTGTACGCTGCATGTCAAAAAGGCGGGGGAGAAGGGGGGGTTTGGATGGGGTCTTGGTGGTGCTTGTGTACTCGGGGGGACGGTGGAGGCTGAACGGGGGCTTAAAAAACCCCGATCATGACTCTGAGAACAGGGAGCTGGGAATTTTGGGGGTGGCGGGGGAGGGGGGAGGCGGAGACAGAGGGTTTTCATGGGTTTGGGAAGCCCGGGGGTGGGCTGGGCCTTTTTTTCCAAGTGGGTTTCCTCCATTTTTAATATCATTCGCTGCATGTAATAAATGTTGGGGGGTTAACCACCAAGGTTCTTGCCCCTCTTATTTTTATGGCAAAGGGGGCATATGACATGGGGTGAATCAGAGGCTTTTCCCAAAGAACCCCGGTTTTAGAGGTCCTGGACCTTTTTGACGGCGTAAGCGGGGAGGGTTTCCCCTGACCGTGGGTGGCGGAAACAATCAGGGACTTCTGCGACCGCCCTCTCCCCTTTTTAGGGGGCCCCGTCTGACATACCCCCCGTCTTCCTCCTTTTCCAGTTTTATGAAGCGCTCGCAAAAAAATTGTGAAAAACCACTTGGATCCCCAATGTCGTCATCATCATAATCAACACAGGGACTTTTTCGTCCTGACTTCTCATCCCGGATGCGGCTACAAGCAAGAGGCCTGCAAGGCTTCCGACCCCCCCGGGATTTTTTTTCCCATTTACCGGCTTCCTTTCCTCCTCTGATGCCCCCATCAGTAATGGGCGTCAGAGCAGAGAAAATCTTTCCCCTTTGGCCTCTTGACCTTTTTAAAAAGCCTTCTGACCCCAACTGCATTTTTCATAAAAGGGTCTTCAGAAAAGGTTATCACGTGGTGGGTACACGAGTTGACTTTTGGGTGCCTTCGCTTATTTTGGGAAACGGATGCGTGTGCTGAGGGAAAATTTTTGGGGGCCGGACTGGGAGGACGAGGGGAAAGGGACTGCTGGTGCAGGTTGCATTAACCCTGAAGAAAGTTGGGACGCTTTCGTTATGGTTCCGGGGCCCCCGACCAGCGATGACGGGCCCCGCGGTCCTGAAACCGAATTCCGGGGCTTGCGTGTTTCGCCAGCATGGAAAGGACACCTTCTCTGTACCTCTCCCCCCATGTCCCCCCCCCCTCTTTGCTCGCTTACCCCCCCCATTTCGCCCCATGTTCAAAAAGATAAAATTTGAAAGGAATGGAATTTTTTTGGAAAACGTCTCTAATTAAAAGACGGCAAATCACAGCATCCTCAAACCCCTAAAATGAAAAAAAAATTTAAAATTCTAAAATTCCAAAATTTAACTAAAAAAAAAGGTTTTTTTGGGGGTTTTTTTCCCTATCAACTTTTTATCTTGGGACTTTTGGGGGCCCCAAAAAAGGGGGGCCAAAAAAAAAAACACGTATCTAAAAATTTTTAAACGGTAATAAAAGGTATTTTTGGCACCTATAAATTTTACCTATGGTGATACACAATTGCTGGATTAAATTTAACTGAAAGGGTCTATCAACAAACTGGACGGGGAAAAAGTGCAAAAAAAAAACGTACTAAAATGTATACGGTAATAAAAAGGTATTTTTGGCCTACAAATTCACTGTGGTACTACACAATTGTGGATGAAATTTAACGAAGGTGGCTTATCAACAAAGGGGGGACGGGGCCCAAAAATGAAAAAGAACACTATCTGAAATGTATACTGATAAAAAAAGTGGAGTTTTGCACTAAAAAAATAATGCATTTTACTAGAAAAGATTGTATCCAAATATAATTCAGGCTTTCCCAATATCCAAGTAATATTTTACAGTAAACTTTAATAATAAAGCTTTTTTGCAATGCAATGTTGCAATACAAATTTTGTATTCTTTAAAGGCTTGTCTGTGTTTTTTTTGGCGCCAAAATGAAGGAAACGCCGAAAATGGCGCAATTTAATAGATTATGACGTTTTAACCTAAATTTTCGGTATTAAAAAATCCCTCAAAGTAATACCTGCCCATTTTTAACTTTTTTCGATAATAATCGCTCAACACTATTTATTTTACCCTGATACTTTCATTTACCCAAAAACATTTCGGGAGAAAAGTAGGGACAAGGACAATGATATGACCTTTGATTTTTGTGTTTTTTTGTTGATATGTTGAAATTCTGGTTTCTCTTTTTTCCAGATAAACCACTTTGACCATTGCAAAATGTATTAACTATAGATACAATGAACTGAGAGACAAAATGAAGAGGAAGACCAGGTTGGAGTTCAGGAATCACCTCAAAAGGAGACTTGCCTGAAGCTGAGAAGATGTAATTGTTTCTGGAAATTTGTTTTTGTTCCTCAAAAGACATTGGGCCAATTGTGTTGGTGTACTCTGATGTAGGAGTGGGAAATTTGTAAGCTATACTTAAAAATTTTCAATAAAAACTTCTAGAACCTGGAAACAAATTATATTTCTTGATCAGAAACTATATGGTGAGGAAGCAGGCTTGGAGTGGCCCACAGGACAATAGGAGAAACTCCCGGTGGCCCCCTGGCCTTGGTGAAACCATAGGCATGACAGTGCTGGGGCTACTTTTCAGGGAGAAAGGCAGATACAAAGACGCAGAGTGCAATAATCATATGCAGTCATGTACACTAGATGTAGGGTGGGCCCCAAGAATCAACTCCACTGAGAATCAACTCTACTGGTGAGCCCCAAAAATCATCTCCACTGTCGGGACTCAAGAATCAACTTCACTGGTGGGCCCCAAGAATCATTTATGTAATAAACACTGCCTTCAATGTCTTGCAATATTCTTAAATGTGTGCCTCTTTTCCGGGGTTCCTCTCTATATACCCCTCCTACATTATCTTCGACAATATGCAACAATACGCAACACAGAGGCACTGTAAGTAGTGTATAAACTCTTTATATAATCCAAAATCTTTACATCCAAAATTGCTGTAGTACAAAAAATGGTATAAAACTTTAGAGTACTTAGCATATGAAGTCCATTCTTATGATGTAAACCACTCCTCGGTGAGCCCCCAGGTACGGCTGTATGGACTCACAACAGAGCTGCTTCACATTAACCCACACGTTTCGGAATGAGATCACTCCCTTCTCAAGAATCATCTTCACTGGTAGACCCCAAGAATCAACTTCACTAGTGGACCCCAAGAATCAACTTCACTGGTGGGCCCCAAGAATCATTTATGTAATAAACACTGCCTTCAATGTCTTGCAATATGTGTTAAATGTGTGCCTCTTTTCCGGGGTTCCTCTCTATATACCCCTCCTACATTATCTTCGACAATATGCAACAATACGCAACACAGAGGCACTGTAAGTAGTGTATAAACTCTTTATATAATCCAAAATCTTTACATCCAAAATTGCTGTAGTACAAAAAATGGTATAAAACTTTAGAGTACTTAGCATATGAAGTCCATTCTTATGATGTAAACCACTCCTCGGTGAGCCCCCAGGTACGGCTGTATGGACTCACAACAGAGCTGCTTCACATTAACCCACAACGTTTCGGAATGAGATCACTCCCTTCTCAAGAATCATCTTCACTGGTAGACCCCAAGAATCAACTTCACTAGTGGACCCCAAGAATCAACTTCACTGGTGGACCCCAAGAATCAACTTCACTGATGGACCCCAAGAATTAATTCTACTAGTGGGTCCCCAGATTCAATTCCACTGTTGAGCCCCAGAAACCCCATTCCGTCTATGTGAGGATGGTAATTCATGTGGAAGATTTCTTGAAAGACCTTTTTGGTGAGTCGTATGGAACAAGATGAGCAATCTCTAAAAACCTGCTGTAGCTTCAGTCATAAATTTAATAAGCCAAATGCAAACCTGAGTAGATAGATTTCTTGACTAGAATAGCTCTAGAAATAAAGTTCCATCATGCACTTATCCAAAGAATTTGCATACACATAATAGAAGATTGTAAGAGCTGCGCTGGTTTCCTACTGCCATACCATCCTCGTACTGTATGTTACACGGATACACACATCAATTATTATTCTCCTTCTTTCAGAACATTCTCTTGGCTCATTATTTTAAATAGGGCTTTAGTAAATTCCTTTTCAATATGACGGTAATATCTCTCTAAGTGTTTATAAGAGCGCTCTCTATCCATCTGTTATTTGCATCATTCACTCTGCTGAGGTGTCTACAACAAATCCTGGCTGGATACACTCTATGTGTTATTAATACAACAGCTGTAAAAATATTACCCATACTCTCTAATTGCCAATTCTGATTAGAAGCCAACTCTGGATGGAGGAGATTTATCTTCTGTGCAGGGCTGTCCATCCTCTGATTCACCATGAACAGGCTCAAATAACAAACATTCATTACCAAGATATTTGATTTTGCTGCTTTAAAGTGACATTCAGCCCAAATATAACATTCACGGTGAATAAGCATTTGCTCGATATGAAGCTCTTTGGGTAACAGCTGGGTAGAAACTCCAGCTCTGAGCTATAAGTCATTAAAAACATTCTCAGCGACCCTCAAGACCAAGGTGGGGGGAGGAAGACAAAATATTCATGTGTCTATGATGTCATTGACATGGGGGTGTCACTTATGGATTCTTCCAACAGTTGTAAGACCCAACAACTCGGCCAAAACTCAAGATCAGAGCAAAAAATGTCCTTAAAGACATTGTCACTAACCACAAAACCAGGACAAGAGGTGACCAGATTAGACAGGTGCCTATGGCGGCAATGACATAGAGGGGTCATTTATGGATTCTATCAACAGCTTTAGGACTCAACAGCTGGGTGAAAAAAATCCAGTTCTAAGCAAAAAATATTCTTAGATCATGAGTTGCCCTCATGGCCGGGGCAGAGATGAGCGGAATAGGCAAGTGCCTATAGCAGTATTGACTCGGGGGCGTCACTTATGGATTCTTTTAACAACTTTATAACAGCTCAATGGAAACACATGTTTTTAGAGAGATTGTGAATTTTACCCATGACCGGAGCAGGGTGGGCACACTAGGCAGGTATCTAAGATAGTATTGACATGGGGGCATTAATTATGGATTCTTTTAACAACTTTATGACTGAACAGCTAAGTGGAAACTTCAGCTCTAAGCAAGAAATGTTCTCAGAAAGATTGTGAGGTTTCTCTATGGCCCGAGCAGGAGATAGGCAGAAGAATATGGTGGTATAAACATGGTAGGGTCATTTATGGGTTCTTTCCACGGCTTTATAACTCAACAGCTGGTTAAAAACTCCAGCTCTGAGCGCAAAGTATTCTAAGACAGATCGTGAGTTGTCCCCATGGCCTGGACAGGAATGGGTAGACTAGGCAAATGTCTAGGGCAGTATTGACAAGGGGGCATCACTTATGGATTCTTTCAACAACTTAATGATAACAATTGAGTGGAAAAAAAATTGTTCTTAGAGAGATTGTAAGTTTTCCCTATGGGTTGGGCAGTAGGTGGACAGAATAGGCAGGAGAATATGGGGAAACAAATATGGTAACGTCATTTATTGGCTCTTTCAGTAGCTGTATGATTCGACAGCTGGGGGGAAACTCCAGCTCTGACCAAAATGTTCTTAGAGGGATCGGGAGTTTTCCCCATGGCTCAGGCAGGAGGTAGGCAGAATAGGCAGGAGAATGTGGTGGTATAAACATGGTAATATCATTTATTGGCTTTTTCAACAGCTTTATGACAGCTGTGTGGAAACTCCAGCTCTGACCAAAAAATAGTCCTAGAGAGATCATGTGCTGCCCCCATGGTCAGGGCAAGGGTGGACAGACAAGACAGCTGTCTAGTGAGGTATTGACATATGGGCATCACTTATAGATTCTTTCAACAGCTTAATGACTCAACCAGATAAGTATGTATGTAAGGACAAACATTAACCACACAGACATAACAAGCATGTTCACCAAAGCCAAAGGAAGAAAAGTGGCACCAAATGTAGCAGAGAGAGAATTTAAAAGGAACCTGTCACATAGGCTATGCCCCCTTGCTGAGAACAGCAAGCTAGTGTCAGACCTGCTGTTTCCAGCGCTGTGTCCCTTATTCTGTAAGATGCTGTAGTTTTAGAGAATTTAATGCTCAAATCTTATTCATGAGCAGGTGTTAGCCCCGCCCACTAAAGACTAGCCCTGCCCACTGACAGTTATTCACAAGTTTCTACCTATCCAAAGTAATAGGTTTATAAGTTGAGGTGGGCGGGGCTAGCCTCTGGGGGGCGGGTTTTGAAAAAATTACTCTTTGAATGACTCTTTTCTGGCTGAAAACTTCATATTTGAGAATTAAAAACACGAAAACTCCCGCATCTTACAGAATAAGGGACACAGTGCTGGAAACAGCAGGTCTGACACTACCTTGTGCTGTCCTTAGCAAGAGAGGCATAACCTATGTGACAGGTTCCCTTTAAATTGGGGTTTTCTCATCCTAGACATTTTTAGCATATTAACATGATCTAACTTACTGCAAATGTCCAATAGGTGTTGGTCTTATGCTTCTTTCCGATCTATGTTGGAGGATCCATTCAGAACTGTTGTAGATTCTATAAAATATCATGGACACAGCAATAGCCCCATGAACCCCATTGTAGTTACTGGGGTCTATTGGGCACTGTTAGTGTCTGTTGTAAAGCGGATCTGGTTCCACCATTGCGACAGTGGCTCTAGATGGAAACTCCTATACATATGTAGGAAAAAAGGGAGTCCTTTGTCTCCAGTCCCTATAGGCAAGGCAGCTGCCACATCCAAACAGAAGATACATGGAAAGATGGCCACTCACAGTAGGTGGACCCAAACATAGGTCAAGAGAAGACAACTCCATTTGGAGGTGACTTTGAAACAATCACTCACCACTAGGGTATATTTCTTATAGGAGGATTCAATATTAACATACCAGATCTATTTTGAACATCTTTTCAGGGTCGCCATCAGTAATTTCAAGGCCACGTACAGCCAAAGCATCTGTTATGGTTCCTACCTTGTACCAAAAACCCGGGGGCCCCCTTTTTTTTTCAATATTGGCCCCTGCCTTTGTGTATTTATGATAGAAAACTTTTAAATACAACAATAATAGACTTTTTACATGGTGGAAAAAACCCTCATTTTTATCCCAAAGAAATTAGATGTAAGTCATTTAAAGGGGAATTAAGGGTTTTTCCTTTTTTTTTTTAAAATTTTGTAGCTATTTCCTTTTTTAATTGTTAAAAAAATTTAAATTGGGGGGGGCCATTTTTAAAAGGGTTTTGCTGTTTTGTCTTTTTTAGGGGCCTGCAGCAGTTTTTTGTCATTTTTTATGGCAGTTTGCTGATAAAAAAACCCCGGTGGGGGGTGGGAAATTTTTGTGGTTTGGGGGAATGGCATTTTTTCTCGGAAACTCATTAATGGGAATGCGCTTCCGAAAATCAATTTTGGGGTATAAAACCCATCTTGCAGAATTTACATACACCCTTTCAGGTTTTTTTTGTTTCCAATGGGGAGGAATTAGGGGGTCCCAAAAAAAGGGACAATGAGATAAGTCAGAAATTGGGCCAAACTTTGGGTTTGGGGAGGGAACCAGGCCCTAAGATTTCCAAGAAATTAAACTCGGGCCCTTTTTAATTCCCCCTTGAACTTAAACCCCAATTTTGATTTGGGAACCCCCAAATTTGAGTATCTTTGTTGTTACCTAAATTTGGGTGTTGTGAAATTTTAAGGGGCCCCCTCCAGCAGCTGTTGGTGGGCCCCCTGGATGGTGGTTTTTGGGTCTATGGCCCTTTCCAAAGCAGTTTGGGGGAGGGGGCCCCGGATGGTGGGGTTGGCTTTTGGGGGAACCCCCCAAGCTGGGGGAAACCCCCGGGGAGGGTTTGGTGTTGTTTATGGACCCCCCCCAGCAGCTGGGGGGGGCCCCCTGGATGGTGGGTATTGGCTCTAGGGGACCCCCCAGCAGTGTGAGGGGCCCCTTGGTGGGGGGGGGTGTTGGTTAGGGGGCCCTCCAAGCGGGGCGGGTTGGGGGCCCCTTTTTTTTTTGGGGGTTTGGGTTGGCCCCCTTTTGGAAACCCCCTCCACCCAAGCTGTGGAAAAGGGCCCGGGGGAAAGGGTTTGGGGTTTTTGGTTGGCTTTTGGGCCCTTTTCCCGGGAAAAGCTGGGGGGGACCCCCGGGGATGGGTGGTGTTGTTGCTGTTTTGGCCCCTTTCCAAGCAGCGGGTGGGGGGCCCCCCGGGGGATGGGGGTTTTTTGGGGTTATTTTGACCCCCAAAGAGGGGGTGGGGCCCTGGATGATGTTGTTTTTGCTCTTTTTGGGCCCCTTTCCAGCAGCGGGGGGAGGCCCCTGGGATGTTTTGGTGTTAAAATTTCCGGGGCCCCTTTTACTAAGAAAGCTTTTGGGAGCCCCCTGGTTGGGGTGTTGGCTCTAGGGGGACCCTCCGCGTGTGGGGCCCCGGGAATGGGGTTTTGTTGTTTGGCTCTAGGGACCCCACCCGGGCTGTGGGAGCCCTGGATGGTGTTTTGGCTTTTTGGACCCTCCAGCAGCTGTGGGAGCCCCGGTTTTGGGGGTGTTGTTTGGTTTTAGGGGCCCCCTTCCAGCAGTGTGGGAGCCCCTGAATGGGGGTTTGGGGCTCTTTGGGTCACTCCAGCAGGCCGGGGAGCCCCTGGATGGGGTGTTAGCTTTTTGGGGGGTCCCTCCAACAGCTGGGGAAAGGGCCCTCTGGAGGGTGGTTTTTGGCTCGAGGGCCCCCTCCCGCTTGGGGCCCCCCTTGATGGTGGTTTTTAGCTTTGGGGGCCCCCCCGCAGCTGGGGAAAAGCCCTGGATGGGGGTTTGGGGCTTATGGCCCCTCCACAGCTGTGGGACCCCCCTTGAGGGTGGTTGGTTAGGGCCCCCTCCAGCAGGGGTGAGATTTTGTCGGGCCCCGGGGAATGTGAAAAATTTTCCAGGACCTTTTTGGATTTTCCGGGTGCCCGGTCTTTTCGAGTGCGTTGTAGTGCTGCCATGGCAGTTACTCGGGTTTTTTGGATGGGCGGGTTTCCATTTTTAATGTGATTTAATGTTTTTGGGTTTTGAAATGTAAATAATTTTAAATGGTTTTTAAAATTTTTGTAAAAAGTTCCTTTTTCAAACCTTTAATGGGGGCTTTTGAAAAAAGGGGCCGTAAAAAAATGGATGCTTTTAAAGATTGGGGCGTACTTTTCCCTTCTGTTGAAATGCTTTACCCTTTTAAAATTACCCCTTTGCCCTTTTTAAGTGAGCTTTTTTTGGGTTTTAATGCGATGCAGTTTTTTATTATGGAAAGGGCCAAGTAATGAAAATTTCTGTAATTTTTATTTACGCCCTGGGAAAAATTTTTCCCAACTAAAATCCGAGCAAACGGGAAAAACGTTGCCAAATTGCCAATCGGGAAAATTGTTCATCTTTTTGCTTAATCTTGTAGTGTGAAATTTTTACCCCCTTTTTTTGCCAAAATTTTCCTTTCAAAAGCGAATAAATTAAACCCATTTGCCATGAAAAAAGGGGAGCCTTCATTTTGTAGGAGCGATAATAGTGACTTGTAAAGGGTCTTCATTTTAAATATCCCAGAGGAGAAAACATTTTTTTAGCTGCAGAAGGGAAAGGCGCAGGGGGAAATAAAATGCTCCACAGAGATGCCAGTTCGCTGGTGCCTAGTTAGATTCACAGTGGACATGAGGGTTGTGATCCTTAACCCCCTCAGGTCACAGCTATTTTTGGATTTTTGTTTTTTCCTCCCCTCCTTCCAAAAGTCAGAACTGTTTCAGTTTTTCGTCTCCATCCCCTATAAAAGGTTTTTTTTGGAATTTTTGGGGGTTTAAGGGTTGTATTTTTAATGGTGCCTTTTGTTTCACAACATAAGGGTTTTTTAAAAGGGGAAACTCCTAAAAATTCTGTGTGGTGTGAAACATGACAAAAATGCGATTGCGGGGGAGGAGCGGGGTTGGCGATGAGTGCTTTTTATGGAGTCCCTTCTTCGGTATAAGTAATGTGTTAGGTGTATTCTGTAGGTTCTCAGGTGGGGGGGTGCAGAAGTAGCAGTTGCTACTGAGCCCTGCATCCTTAGGTGGCCCAAAAGTCCTCCTGCAACATAGGAAGACACCAGTTTTATAATTAGCACATAATAGTTGGGGGACCGGATCTAACTTTTTGCATTGGGGCCTGAGATTTAAGTTACGCCTCTGTGTAGGTTGATACGATTCCTGTGATACCCAATTTTGTAGGGAGGTTTTTTATATGTTTTGGGGACAGGCCCTTTCCTTTAAAAACTGGGCCCTCCCCGGTGTTTTGGGAAAAATACAAACCCCATCATTTTCATTTATATAATCTATTTCAATGGGAAATTTATGGGGAGTTGTCGTTTCCCAAAAAGGGGAGGGCCACAGTTTGAGGTCTCAGGAAACCCGGTAAGCTTCTGATTAAAAAAAAAACAGTTTAAAAATTATGGTTTTTTTTCTGAAAGATCAGATTTAAAAACAAGCTTTTCACTGACGGGAGTTTTGTGGGGTGCCCTTTAGCTGTTTGTGATGAAAATTTACCCCCCTGCTATCAGATAGAACAAAAAAGCAGGGAAAAAGGGGTACAAAGGTCGGTCCCCCCCCTTTGGGAAACCTGAGAGCCCCCAGAAAAGGGGATTAAAAAATCACCCCGTAATTCCTCAGGGAAAAAAAAATTTAACAAGCAATTTTATTTGGGGAAAAGGGCTTTTTTTTAGTGTTTCCTTTCATTTTTGAAAAGGACCAATTTTCCCCTTTGTAGTGAGGGCAACCCCTTTTAAAAAAATTAGTCCCCCTAGGGGTTTTTGTCACAAGGGGCCACAATTTCCTTTAAGGGAGGGTGTAAAAAGATTTTACCAACATTTTGGGAGCTACAGGGGGGCCTGCATTTTTTGGGAAAATTTTTTATTTTATCTTTTCATGGGAAACCAGAAACTTTGGGTACAATGTAAAGTAGTCAAGGGGTACAAGGGTTTTTTTATAATCAGGAATTAAAAAAATTTTTGGGAAAGTTTTTGTTTTAGCGCTCCCTTAGTGAAAACTATTGGGTTTTAAAATCATTTTCCCGGGGGGTTTCGACCAGGGGTGAGACCCTTCAAAAAATGGGGGCACCTTGTCCCGACCACCCCCTCCTTCAGGAGTATGAAATGTTCAAAAAACCCCCGGGCCCGTTATTTAAATTCCCGTCCTCTGGGCGCCCTTTTTTTAAATTAAATCAAACCCCGGGGGGGGGGGGGGGGCCCAAAAAAATTTTAAAAAAAAAACCTCAATAGGTTTTTGCATTGTTTTAAAAAGGAAAAAAAATTTCCCGAGGGTTTTGGGTTCCGGGAGGGATTTGAAAACCCAGGTCCCTTGGGCCTTTGGGGGCAAAAAGTTTTACCCCTGGAGCTACAATGTTGGGTACTTTAAGGGTTTTACAATAAGCCGGGGCCCCTTTTTTATGACTAGAGGGAAAAGGAAAAGGCCTGGTTTATGTCAGTCTTTCTGAGTTTAAAACGATTTTGCAATTTCCCAAACAAAACACATTATGCCCCCCTTTTGAGGAAAAAAGCTGAAGGGGTGGGTGCAGGAGGTTTTAAATGAGATTTGTGGGGAAAAACCCCTTTTAAATTTGAAGGTAGTAGGCCCCCTCTGTGTTGGTTTTTATTAGGTTTTGTTTCGGGGCAAGCCCGGAGGTGGTTTTTTGGGGTTTCCCGCATCACGGCAACTATCAGAACTTTTTATCGGGGTTTTCAGGGATGCAAATTTGGGTTTGAGCAGGGGAACCCTATTCCAAAAAGGTTTTTCTACTTTCCCGCGGTGGGTAATGGCCACAGATTTAAAAAAAGGGTTTAAAAGCCCAGGGTTAAAGGGCCCGCTTACCGAGCCGTGCTTGCACTATATAGATGCCAGCTGTGATCACTGGCTCTGTTTGGCCCAGCGATACAGCTGTGTGATGAGGGGGGCTTGTATGTACCTTTAGTTTAGGGGCCCGTAAGCAAGTGTAACCCTTGTAGTTTTAAACCCCTGCCTTTCCATTTTTGGGGGTATACAGGGTTTTTATGAGACTTTGTAAAAAGTAAAATTTTTTCCCCGTAACCCTTTATTTGATAAACTTTAGCAAAAAGGGGAAAGGGGGGGAAGGTATAGAAGGTTTTGTTTTGACCCTTTATGTTTAGGGCTAACCCCCAAGGGTTTTTTTGGTAGTTGTTGCCGGGGGAGACAGGACAGGTCAGCATGAAGCGCTGTATACACTAAATGGTAATGTTTTGATTTTTTTTAGTTGAAGTTAGTTTTTTTTTACTTGTGTAAAGATTCTACAAGGGGGTAATGAACTAAAAAAAGGGCCCGGTTTTGGGGCTGGTTACCCAAGAGGGGTAGAGGATCCTCCCGAAAGGGGGGCTATGCTCTTGAACAGTACTGGGCCCCAAAGGTCCAGCAAATACAAACTTATGAGATCGTTTCAGCCAAAAAAAAGAAAGGTCACCCAATTAATGTGGAAAACTGGAAACCCGTGACATCAGTAGGTTTGTGTTGCCCAAAAAAAAGTCCATGTTTTTGGGTAAACACCAAATTTTAAAATTTTAAAAATAATTTTGGGGGTTTGGACAAATTTTAAAAACCCAAAAATTTTTTTTAAACGCCATGCTGTTTCACTAGCCTTTTTCTTCAAAGCCCGCTTCAGGGGGTTTCCCCTTTCCCCGTTCAGGGCCCATGGGGAGTTCAAACAAGGGTTTTTAAAGGGTTTTTACTTCCTGTTCAGGCTATGGGCATTTCAAAACTTCAGGCCTTTCCCCCTTCCTTTTTTTCAGACTGTGGGCGGGGCACGGCAAGGGAACTGAACATTTCCCGCTCTGGGTATTTCCCCCGCTGAGGCCCTTTTTGAGGGACCCTTGTTTATGGGAGGAAAAAAAAGAGTTTTGGGGAGAGAAAGGTACCCGATCTCTAAAAAATTAAAAATTTATCAGTAAGAAAAATTAAAAAAGTTCTTTGCTGCTGTTTTAAAAATCACCACCCCACCCAGTCTGAATTTGGTTAAAAATTTTGAAAAACCTTTATGACCAATTCCCCTTTTAAAGTAAGGGGGGGAAAATTTAATAGGAAAGATTTTATTTTTTGGTCCCGTTTTTCAGTTTTATATTATTTTTTATTAATTTTTTAATTTTTTATTAAAAAATTTTAAGGTGAACTTGAATTTTAGGTTTTAATGTCAAAATTTGACCAAAATTTCCCAGCGGGAAAATGTCAAAGAATATACCGTAACCCCATTACTTGGAGCTGGGTTTAGAATTAGGGTTAGTGTTTACTGGGGTGTTTAGGGGGGAAAAAACCATTTTTTCCCCATTTCCAAGGCTCCTTCTCGGCTGGGGTTGACCTCACTTTCCCGGGCCCAAATTTACCTTCCCCAACCCCCCAAAGGGGGCTTTTACTTCCTAAACTACAATACTATTGTTTTGAGCAAAAGAGGTGAACCCCTGGGCCAGAAAATTTAGGAGGGGGAATGGGGATTGTGGGCTGTTGAGAAATGGTAAATTGATAAGTAAGTTTTTTTCACTTTTTGCCCCACCTAGAATTTTTGTTGTGGTTTGCCCCCGGGATTTTCTTCTAGTACAGTCAATTTAAAACCATTAGAAAAATTTCATCTTGTCCCACAAAAATTTTAAAAATCATTTTATATGCCTTGTAGATGGGAATTATAAAAAAAAAAGTTTTTTTGGGTTTTTGGAAAAGGGAGGGGAAGGGAAAAAAAAATTAGAGCCCTTTTATTTTGGGAAATTTTCCCCTTTAAAGGGAAAAGGTTATTTTTTAAAGGGGGTTTTTCCAGTTTTTGAAAAAACCCCTTTTTTGTTTCCCCTATTGTGAAAATTTTAAAATTTTAAAAGAGAAAGGAGGGTCCTTTATTCAGGATTTTTCAATAACCTTTTTTTTTGGGTTTGAGTAGAAAAGTGGATACAAAAAGGGGTCTCTTTTCTGGAGGGGGCTTTTTCCTGTCCCCCGGGTTACATAGGACAACCCCTGGGTGTGAATGGAAAAAATTTTGTAATTTCCTTTAAATTTTCCCGTGGTGGCACTGTGGGGTATTGAAAACTTATTGCCAGATTTCAGCGAATCACAAGGGGTTTCAGCAAAAGGGGGAATTTTTCCCTGATTGGGGCAAGGGGGCCTCTCTAACCCGTAGAGGGTTGTTGGGAAAAAACCCTTTAAGAATTTTTAAAACTACCCCTACAAAGGGGGTTACCCCTGAGCCATGCCGGGAAATATAAAAAGGGGAAGATGGGAAAATGAAGCTTGAAGAAAAAACCCCAAAGTTCTTTTTTGGGTTTTTTTCTGTGTCTAAAGGGGAAATGGAGTTGGGTTTCGATGTATGATTTGTAAATTTAAACTTGGGCCGGTGGAATGAAGTCCTGTTTAGAACAAAATTTGGTTTTTGGATGATTTTTTAAAAGGGGGGAATGTCAAAGGAATTTTTTTTAGGAATCTGAAATAAGGGGTAAAACTGTTGGTCTGAAAATCCCCGGAATTTTGGGGTTTTGGGGAAAGAAAAACATGTTCATTTAGGGATCCAAGGCCGGAGAAAGGGGGGAGGTTTTTTTAAAATGGGGGTTTGGTTTGGGAAAAAAAAATTTTGGGGTTTTTAAATTTAAATTTCCCATAATTACTAAACTAGAAAAGATATGAGATAGAAAAGATATGAGATTAAAATTTGATAAAATAAAATTTGAGATTTTGATTTTGTTTTGGATAGGTTATTGTCAGATAGTTTTGAAAAAGATTGAAGTTAGGGGGTTGGAAAAAGTTTTTGAGTTTAAAATTTTTGGGTATGGGATAGATAGATAGATTTGGTCTTTGTTTTTTAAATGGATTAAGATAGATTTGGTAGATATTTTGGGGGTAGTGGGTTTGTTTTGAGAATTGGAATTTGTTTTGGGAAAATAGAAAGAGTATTATGAGATAGAGTTTTGTAAAAGATTGACTAAAGATATGATAGATTGGTTTTTGAGAAGATAGTTTGATAGATAATTTGATAATGAAATAGGGTAGAATTTAGGGTTATAGATAAGGTTTGATAGAATTTGGTAAAAGTTATAGATAAGGGTAGATATGAGATAGTTGATATGAGATAGTTTTGATTAAAGGGTAGATAAGGATTTTTTTAGATTTTGATTTTAGATGTTTTAAATAGATAATAATTAAAAGTATAAATTTAAAAAAAATAATTTTGGGATAAAAATTAAGATATTGACTAAAAAATAAAAGATGAAAAATATAGATTAGAAAAAAATGAAAGATGGAAAAGATAAGATTGTTATGAATAGTAGATTTTTTTAGAAAAAATAGGATAGATTTAAATTTTGAGATTTTGGTTTTGAATAGATAAAAATAAAAATTTTGAGGGGAAAAATTTTTTGTATTTTTATAAGAAAAAATTATTAGATAGATAATAGTAAGTTTTTGAAATAAAATTAAAACTTTTTGATAGATTTTGAGGTAAGATAGGAAAAGTATGGGGTAGATAGATTTTATAAGCTAAGGGGGAAAAAAGAAAAAGGAAAAAAGAAAAAAGGGTATAGAAAAGATAGGAAAAAAGAAATTTATTAAAGGGTTAGATTGATAGAAAAATGGGGATAGATAAAAATTTGATAGTAGATAGATGAAGATAGGGTAGAATTTGAAAATGAAAAATGTTATAAATAAGATAGGAATTTAAGATATATAAAGATAGAAGAAGAAAAGATAGATTAAAATAGATATTGGGGATTGGGTAAAATTTGATTTTGATAGATAGATAAAATAGTTATGGGTTGATAGATAGGGGTTTGATTAAAAGATTGATAGATAGATTTGTAGAATAAAGGGGGTAGGGGTTGAATTTAAAAGGATCGATAGTTAGATAGATAGTAGATAAATGGGATAGACTAGATTGATTTGATAGATTTGATTTGATAAAGAAAATATGAAAATGTATAAGATAGATTTTTTATATGAGGAATTTTTATATGATAGACTTTAAGGATTTTGAGGGTAGATAGATTTGGGAAGATTTGGGGGAGAAAATTTTTGGGGGTAGATAGATAGAAAGAATTTGATTTGATATGGGGATAGGGGCAGATAGGTTAAAATAGTTTTGGGAAGATAGATTTGGGATTTGAATTTTTTAATTTGGTAGATTTGTTGGGAAAGGGGAGTATGGAAAATAGATTAAAAAAGGAAAATTTATAGTAAAAGATAGGGTTTGATAGAATAAAAAAATATGAGATAGATAGAAAAAAATGTAGATAGATTTAAAAATAGATAATAGAAAATGATATGAGATGACTAGATTTGGGCCCTAAAGGAAAAGATGATGTGATGTTTATAATTCCCCCCCCCCCCCCTGAAGATAGGGAATAGATAGTTTGATAAAATAGATTTGATAGATAGTTTTGATAGGGTAGATTTGATACAGTTTTCTCACAAAAAATGAAATACACCCCTCCATATTTTGTATTATATTTTTTCATGAGACAACACTGAATTTTGCCAATTTGAACAATTGGACAGACAGCCCTGGACACAGGAAATCCCACTAAACAGCGAGGGGCGAGGCTTCAAAATTGGGGGAAGAAAACTCCCCGCCACGAGGGGCCCCTTGCCAAACAGGTAAATTCCCACTGTCATATCCTGCATTTTCACAACCCAGAAAAAACTTTTCAAAAAACCTTTAACTCTCTCATCCGTTCCCCCCCCACCTCCTCCCCCTTCTTGCCTTTTCATCAGTGATTTTGCCCTTGCTTCCTAAATAAGAAACAATCTCATAGGGGCAAAGCCCCCACTCCACAAAATTTCCCCCACCCATCAACCCCTTATCTGGGACAGGGGGCCCCAAAAAGCCCACCCCCTATGTTTTGCAAAATTTAACTGTTCCCCTTTAAATGTGTTTTGTCAATTTTCCTTTACCCTTTTTTCCCCTCTCCCTCCAAAAATCAATCTACCCGTAAATTTTGAAAACCCACCGGCTTTTCAAACCCCCTCCCAAGACCCCTTTGTGCTGCCCTTTATTTCCCCCCACTCCCATCTTTTCAAAATATTTCTAGTCTGGCATCCCTTTTCCATTCCTCCTTTTTAAGGGGATGCCTTTCCAATTTACCCCCATTCAAAGAATTTATTCTTGACCCCCCTTTCTTCTGTCCCAAAAATATCGTTCCCCCTTTCACTATCGTCCTAAACTACTTTTAAAGTCAAAACTTAACTGTTTCTCTCTTATTCCCCTTTAATCTTCCCCAAAAAAACTTTCAAATTTTAGCTTCCCTCCCCACCACTCTATGAAAAAAGCCCTAAACCCAAAGGGTTTCCAATGGGTCTTGTAAATTTCTAAAGGGTTTTACGGCCACTAATCTGTGGGTTCTCCCCCTAGACCCTTTTCCGGGATTCCCCTCAAAGCCTCAATATCGGAATTCAGTGTCTAATCCCTTTCACACCCCTCCTCCTCTCACCTGCTCTTTGTTGGTGTCCCCTAGGGGTCAGTCCTTGGCCCACTACTCTTCTCTATCTTCACTCATCATCTGGGTTAGCTAATAACATCACATGACTTTCAACACCACCTGTATGCTAACGACACCCAACTTTACATCTTCGGCCCAGATGTAAACTCTCTGCTCTCCCGGATCCCAGACTGCCTATCATCCATATCCTCCTTCTTTTGTTCCCGTTTCCTAAAACTAAATGTGGAGAAAACTGAATTCATCATAATTTCACCGTCCCACTCTACCCCCCCCCCCCCTAGGTCTCTCTATCATAGTCAACAGTTCCACAAGTTCACTACCTTGGGATAATCTTTGACTTCCTTCTGTCCTTCAAAAAACACATCCTGTCCCTTACTGATGCCCCCACCTGAAAAATATATATCAAATCTGCTCATTCCTTAACTTTGATACAACAGACATGCTGTTCCATGTCCTCATGATCTCCTGCCTAGACTACTGCAACATTCTTCTCTGTGGCCTCCCATTTAGCACCCTCACTCCCCTACCATCCTTAACTCTGCTGCCCATCTGATTCACCTCTCTGCTCACTACTCCTCTGCCTCTCACCTCTGCCAATCCCTACACTGGATACCCATTGCCCAGCGAATCCAGTTCAAGTTACTAACCCTGACCAACAAGGTTCTCCATAACGTCTCCCCTCCATACATCTCTGCCTTAATCTCTAGATATCTCCCCTCACGCAATCTCTGCTCCTCACAGGACCTTCTTCTCCTCTTATCAGCAAATCACTTTAAACCCTCTCAAGGATTCTCCAGTTCTTTCCCCCACACTTTGGAACTCACTGCCACAACACATCAGACTCTTTTCCACTTTTGCTATCCTCAAAAACAACCTGAAAACCCATCTCTTCAGGATTGCCTATAACCAACAATAACCCCCACTGCACTACCCCCAACCCCACAAACATTTGCCCCTCACCGTTGCCCTTTTCCCACCTTCTTGTAGACTGTAAGCCCGGGGGCAGGGCCCTCTCCCCTTTCCCGGTACCAGTTGTAAGTTATTTACGTTCCCTTTTGTTGTTTGACATGTTTATTTGTTAAACCCACTCAAATGTTCTGGTATCAGGAATTAGGGTCGCTCTAAAAAAAATAATAATAAAAAATATGTAAAGTACCCCCCGGTGTAAAAACCATATAACACTGTAAAATAGGTGTCCCTTCAAAATAATAAACACAATCATCAATGTCAAATTGTGCATCAAAAGTGGTACCCCGTTAAGTAAAATGGACAAATTTGCCCCTTACCTCCTTTTCCCCCCAGGGTTTCAAATAATGTATTGTGTTACAAATCTCAGATTGAATGAGGAGAGGTGTTTTAAATTTTGGGGTGTTAGGTCTCTTACATTCCTCTTAAAATCACTGGAATTTTCAACAGGGGCTCTTGAAGATCTAAAAAAAGAATTATTGCTCTTCTTAAAGATGGCCTAGACCAGTGTTTCTCAACTCCAGTCCTTAAGATCCACCAACAGGTCATGCTTTCAGGATCTCCCACAGAATGCACTGACAATAATTATATCACCTGTGCAATACTGATGAAATCCTGAAAACTTGGCCTGTTGGTGGGTCTTGAGGACTGGAGTTGAGAAACACTGGCCTAGACTCTAAAAATTGTCAAAACCCTGAAATTGAGCTGCAGTATGGTGGCCAAGACCATGCAATGGTGACCAAGACAGGTTCCACTTATAACAGATCTCGCCATGGTTGACCAGAGAAGTTGAGTGCATGTGCTCAGCATCATATCAAGAGATTGTATTTTCAAAATAAATGTATGTGTAGCCAGCATTGCTGCAGAGGTTACAAGGGTGGGGGTCAGCCTGTCAGTGCTCAGACCATACAATGCAGCAAATTGGTCTGCATGGCTGTCATCCCAGAAGGAATAGTCTGCTGAAAACAAAATCACTAAGGGCATGGATTACTGAAACCATGTCTGATGGTCTGATAATACAGTAAACTTATTTGGTTCAAATAGTGTTGAGCGTATGTGGCGGCAACCAGGTGAGGAGTACAAAAAAAAGTGTGTCTTGCATGCAACCAAACATGGTGGTGGGAGTGTCATGGTTTGGGGCTGCATGAGGGCTGCCAACTGTGGGGAGCTACAGTTCATTGAGAGAACCATGAATTCCAACATGTACTGTGACATATTGAAGCAGAGAATGGTCCCCTTCCTTCAGAAACTGGACCTCAGGGCAGTATTCCTACATAATAGCAATCCCAAACACACCTATAAGACAACCACTGCCTTGCTAAAAAAAAGGAGGATAAAGGTGCTGGACTAGACAAGCATGTCTCCAGAACTAAACGCTATCGAGCATCTGTTGGGCATCCTTAAATAGAAGGTGGAGGAGAGCAAGGTCTCTAATAATGGCGGCCACACAAAAGATTGACACTTTGGGCACAATTTGTCGCTTTAAACTTAGAGGTGTACTCACTTTTGTTATCACATAGGGGTGTACTCACTTTTGTTGCCAGCGGTTTAGACATTGATGACTGTGTGTTGAGTTATTTTGAGGAAACACCACATTTACACAGTTATACAAGCTGTGCACGATACTTTACATTTTTCTTTCTATCTTCGAGTTGTCCCTGAAAAGATATAAATACAAATTACAAAATATGAAAGGGGGGTTTACTCAGTTGTGCGAGTTTAAATATATACTAAAAAGAAATATAAAAATGTTGGAATAATGAAAATGAGTATGGGATGTTTGCGATAGTAAAAAAGTATGTTTATATATAGATTATATAATTTATATAAAAAATTATATATAATATATGTTTTTGGGCCCTCACTTCCTTTGGACGCCCCTTGATTTTTCCTGGGCCAGGAAAAGATTTGGACCCCCGTCCTTGGTAAATGGTTTTGGGTAAAACCATAAACGGCACTCTGACATGCTTCCCTTTTTTTGGGCCTTAGCCAGCTTTATTCACGTCACAGGGGAAAGGTACAGATTCATATAAACCAAATAAAACATAACCCTGGGCCGTTTGCCATTAACTGTAGTCTGTATCTATTGCCCGCACCACAACAATAACGTTTCGACTGCCCGTTTTGGGCTTCTTGCCGGGGGGGGCCAGAGCTCTTCCTCAATTGCGCTCCAAACTCAGGTAGCAACCACGTCCCCTGATCACCTGGGAGCAGGCTTTTTATGGCCTGGGAAAACCTGGAAGTGGAAACAGCCACCCACCCAACTGCCTGTTCGGGAAAAGCCCGCCCTAATGGCTGGGCATCCCCGTACTAATATAGGTGCCGCAACCTAAAATTTCTGACCGACACCAACTGGTTCCCCACCGAGATGACCCCCCGTGGCAGTTTTTAGCAGGTGGACCGTGTCGCCACCATGCGACTGTAAGGTCGCTCTGCCACATTATTATTAGAATATTTTTGGGGGGAATCATCTTAGTCATCATCCCCAAAAAATAATAATTATTTGTGTATTTATATATTTAATATTTAAAAATATATTTATATATATATTATTTTAAAAATTATTTATATATATATATATTATATATAAAAAAAAAAAAACAGAGCACTCAAAAAAGAAAACCCAGCAAAAAAATTTTATGCAGGGGGCCCGCAGCAATCACTTCCGATACAAGAAACTCTCCAAATACAAAATAGAAAAAATCCACAGCACTCCAAGATAGTTTCAGGCAACAAAGTGGTTTATTTCCCCATGTCAAAGAGCACGTTTCAGCTCCCTCCCCGGGCCTTTGTCAAGCTGCTTGACAAAGGCTCCGGGAGGGGGGAAAAAGTCGCCATTGAGCATGGGGGAATAAACCACCTGTTTCTTGAAACATCTTGGATGCCGTGGATTTTTTCTATTATATTATAAATATTAATATATATTATATATATAATATTTATATATATATTATATATAATATATAATATATATTATAATTAATATATAAAATTATATATATATATTTATATAAAATAATTGTATTTACCTATTATATATATATTAGAAAAATGCAATAATTATTATATATACACAAGATAATTATTATTTATGGAATGATAGACTAAGATGATTTCCAAAAAATATTCTGAATCTAATGGGGATTGAAAGATCCTTAGGTTAAATTTATAAAGTATCACTAATATTTGGGGCTTTCGGAGGCACTGAATTCCATACAAATTGGGGTTTCCCCAATCCAAAATCCCTCCCCCCGGGTTTTTGTATCTGTTTTCTCACTATAAAAAAGGTAATAAATAACATAATAAATGTTTCCAAAATGTCTAAAAAATTGAGATAATGGGAAATATCTAATAATTGAATAATAGCCAGCTGATCAGTAACAGTAATAGGATGTTGCCCGGGATGTGGGTTTTATGCTTTCAGTTCTGTCTATCATCTATCATCACAATTCCATGTTTTTCTTCTAATCTAAACTCCATTTCTTGGCCATTCTCTGTAGAGTGTAGATGAGTGTTTCACCAAGCGGAGGTTTCCATGGAGATTGCTATGGTAACCTTTACTTTATTAAGTTATTTTCTTATGAAACTAATGGTAAATCAAGCATTAAAGAAAGGACGATTCTTTCAAGATTTTTTGTACTGCACTTGTTGTCTCCAATTTCATTAAATAAGATCTTAAAAACCTGGGTAAAGTGTCCGTATGTCTAAAGTAGCTCGTGTATTGGATGCATTATAGTGCAATTGTTAATAGAAGAACGTATTCGTCATCTCTATTGACTGATTGAACATATTCGCTAAATTTGCTAAAAATAAAAGAGAAATGTACTTTGCTTAGAGAGCCAATTATACTGGAGATGGTTTTTACTGCTTTTTATGCATTTATTCCAATTGCTTAATTAAAGTGGACCAAAACTTACCTAACTCTAAATGGAGACCTTCCGTGGAAACACATCATTGCATCCAAGCCCCCTTAATTTAAGTATCTACCAAACTCTGGACATTTAGCATCTTGTTGGCTTCAAATTAGAAGTTACCATCTTACCGTCGCCCAAATAAAAATGCTATATGCCGCCAGCCCCATCAATAATCTACAGTAATTAAAAGGGTTTTCTTACCATGCAGTTTCACAGAGCAACAACCAGCTTCAGATTTACACTTCCTGGCTAGGTTGTGGATGGTTATATAGCAGCGATTGGCATATCAGATCTGCTATTTCTAGTCATTCCTCATACTTATATGACTGCAGGAGATTTATAATATACAGCTCTTGAGACCACTGTAAAATGTTCAGTTTCTCTGATTTTTTTCTTAAATGGTATGGATTTTTGAGAAAAATGTACATTGTTATTTTATTATATTAACTACTGACAACGTCTTCGAAATTCAAAGCAAAAAAATTTTGTATTTATTTTCAGTAAATGAGAAATCTTCAAAATAATAAAAAAAGCAGAGCTGTCAGACCTCAAATAATGCAAAGAAAACAAGTTCATATTTATTTAGAAACAATAAGACTAATGTTTTAAGTCAGGAAGAGTTTTCTTTCCAACTCCTTTGGCATGGTAAAAGTTATTTTTTCATTCAAATTCCTTTTGGCCTATTCATAGCACTTGTTTTGCCATCCAGCTTGTCCTATTGCAAGAGGATTGTGAAGACCACAGCAGCGTTTTTTATACTTTCCTTCATTAAATAAGATTTGGTTCAGGTGATCACCTAATTAGAAGCACATTAAGTAGAATGAGGTGGACTTTGGTTGGAATTCAACTGACACTGGAATGGAATGGCTGTCACACATATAGAGATGCTGATTTTTAGAAAAGTGTGCAGTGGTCTCTTAATTTTTTCCAGAGCTGTAAGGTGCACAAGTTTACAGATATCTAAGGCTTAAAGCTTGTCAAAGCAGGGAGTGACTCGCCATGGTCTAACTGACTAAGTGACAACAGTTTGAATCAATCAGATAAAGGAGAGGTAACCTAGTATACACTAGCAGTAGATTAAATCTTCTTTATCTTCTGACCAGGTAAGAGTCTTCATTTAAATTTCCCTACATGTTAAAAGCTAATCAATGTAGAGAAAAAAAAACTTAAAATAGCCAGGACAATAGGTAATTAAGACACAGTTCACATCACTGTAATACAAAACTAATGAAGTAACTACACCTGCATAATAAATGATAAAGTGTAAGCTGCTCCATATTAGTTAGGTATCCTGCACACCTAAAAAAAAATAACCAAAAACACAAGTGTGTATACTGTTGGCACCACAAACACACAATGTATCATCTCACCAGAGTGCAAATTATTCACAACAAGAGTAGTTCACAATAATCTAACAACGCACACTAATGTATAGTCTGAACTGGAAATATAATAATACTTAAAGGGGTTTTGCCACGATCTAATGTTGACGTGGGATCCTCCAAAATGGGTAATCACTTTTCTAAATATATGTAATTAAAAATAGTGTAGCCTGTGAGAGCTGCAGCGTTGCTTAGATGCCCTTAGTTTCACATGAATGAGCTTTGAAGGGAGGGGGAGAACAAAGCAGTTTTTCTAGGCATGTGCACTACCTCTGCTCTGTGACAGAGCCTGTGTCTGCTGTATAGAGAATCTGCTGGTTGTAATGTAATTATCTAAGTAAACATGCAGACGCTCCCTGCTCAGCCATCCCCCTGCAGCAGTTCGTGAACGCTGCCTGCTTGGATCTTATCTTCTCTCCTGAGCAGGTAAGAGGGAGAAAACAAAACCTGTAGAGCTTGTGCACAATACAGTTATCCTCTGTGGTTTAGACAAACAATGTTTGCTCAACTACAGAGACTGAATATCAGCCTCGGGAGTGTGCATGGGAGGGGGTGTGATGACATCACAGAGGAGGTACTTGTTTTTTTAAACACAAAAACCAATTTCTTGGGCGCTTAGTGAAACAGCTCAATTGGAAACTGAACAAAACATGAAACCAGTAGCTAGCAACTTTGCCATTTATGCTGACTGGGAAAAAAAGATCACATGGTGCAGCTATTGCCTAGATGCAAGATGAAAAACGTGCACACCAACTTTAACACCTATTCAAAACCAGTATGCAAAAAAAGCCGCAGTAAATGCATGGGGGGATTGCACAGATGCAAAGTAACCCCAAAAAAACAATACTCATACAACCCCAGGGCATGAGGGAGGTGGTTGCGGTATACAATTTTTATATAATAAGGCATACAAAAGTGTGCCATAAATATAAATACGTGTGGGACACAATGCTGGCTTACAACCTATTAGTGACACCCATACTATTAGACCAGGCAGGCTGCCCAGCATTTTCTAAGTTTCCAACACAACACTGGCACACTCTGCTCCCCAGCACTGTTTTTTAAACACAGAAACACAACGCCCCTTTTTTCAAGGCTCAAGACGACAGTTCAGCCTGTTAGGTGAGGAAATCACTTCTTGGCAAAACCCCTTTAAGGATTTAATAACCAAAATAAACCAAAAAGAAAGTGCAGCATAGTGGAAGATACCAACATGTTCCCGCCCAATGGTGCCAAATAGACATGTAAGTATTCCAAAGCATTATCGTTGTGATCAAAGGACTACAGCTTCAAGCCCACAAATGAAACTGAAATGAAGGTTAAAATTGTTTTGTAAAATATATCCATCCCCAGAAAAAATCTTGAAAAAAAACTATACAGTATAGTACCAGCACAATGGTAACAACCTAGAAGATAAAAAATGAAGCATATAAAAAAATGGTAAAATAGTTACAATAGTGAAGCAATTGTTCTTCTTAAAAATGAGCATTGGTTAATCAATAAATTATACATACCACAGGCATAACTAGAGACACCTGGGCCCCATAGCATACTTCTGGATGGGCCCTCCCCCTCCACCTCCCCGACCATGAACATTTACCGGGACCTCTTAAGTCATGCAGTTACTAGTTAATACAAGGAGTGAATACCTCACCATACATATCACCATCATACTGCTACCAATCAAATCCCACTATACCTAAACCAACATTACCGATAACACTACTACATATGGGCCTGATTATACTGTCAGAACAAGACCACATAAGACCACCACATAGCGACTGAATAATACCCCTACACTATTACTGATTAAAGATCAGTAAACAAAGATCAATGTTACCACTATATAGTGGTAATTGCCAATGTACACAGGTGCCCTAAGGACTGTATATTACCTCCATACAGTAATAATATAGTGGTATATACTAGTATACACAGGCTTCCTGCAGACTGTATATTACCACAATACAGTGACCATATATTTAAAGATACGTGCACACAGATTCTGCAGACATATAAGTGATTAGAGAGCAGTCTGGTCCAGACCGCCATGACGACTTCTCCCGGCCACCACTCGTCCCTACAGATTTGGACACAAATATCTTAGAATCCTCACTTTTCCAGCAACTCACTCCCTGCCCTTCACTTCTGTACAAACTTCCAAGAGTTGAAAGACGAGGTACAGGCCATAGCTTAGAGGCCCAGTCTCCTAGAGGGGAGGGGAGGAACAGAGGATTCACCCTCTGCAGATTGTGTTACAGGTATGGCCCGTATCCCTCAGAATCATCTTACCAAGTAGACGCCTATTAGATAGGTTGGTAGGCCCTAGGTTGGTAGGCTCCAGGTAGGTAGGTAGGTATACAGTACTTTGGCCCCAGGTAGGTATGTAGATTGGTCCTTGGAAAGTAGGCAGTACTTAGGCAGGTCTCAAATAGGTAGGTAGGCTACAGGTAGGTAGATGGGTGGGGCCCACATAGGTAGGTAAATAGGCCATAGGGGCTCCAAATAGGCAGGCCTTAGGTAGGTGATAGGCGCCATATAGGTAGGCAGGCAGGACTCAGGTAGGGTATAGGGGTCATATAGGTAGGTAGGCAGGGTTGAGGTAGCTAAAGGGGGCCATATAGGTAGGAAGGCAGGGTTTATGTAGGGTATAGGGAGCCATATAGGTAGGTAGGCAGGGTTTAAGTGCCTATAGGGGCCATATAGTTAGGCAGGCAGGGTTTAAATAGCTATATGGGGTCATATAGCTAGTCAGGCAGGGTTTAGGTAGGGCACAGGGGCTATATAGGTAGGCAGGGTTATGGGGAGGGTATAGGGGACCCTTTTACTGTGATAGGTTGGCCGGGTTTAGGGGAGGGTATAAAGGGGCCAAAATAGGTAAAGAGGCCCGGGTTTTTTTGGTAGTATAAGGGGGGATACAGGGTTAAAAGGCAGGCTTTAAGTTTCCTATACTGGGGCCCTAAAAGGTAGGCAAAAACTTAGACAGGCTTTATTAATGTAAAAAAAAAAAAAAAACAAACTTATTTTAAACCCCTCCCCTGTCCCCAAAATGAGACCCCGCTCCGGGCAGCAAAAAAGCTTGGCACGGGGGGCCCCGATGATGTACATCAAACCGGGGCCCCCCATCAGCCTTTTGGGCCGGCCTTGGTAGCCAAGGCCTAAGACCTTAGGGCCATAAGTTGAGATTTTCAGAGTGGGGCACCTTTGGGAAAGCTTGGGTCTTGGGCCTGGGGATTCAGAGCAGGATTTTGAAGCACCCCCCACCTAGCCCCGCGGGAATGAAAAAATTTTGGGTCATTGCTGGGGCCCCCAGAAGCGGAATACTGGGGTAGCAGAAGTTTCTAGCAGCTGCCATGAATGCTACCCTTGGGAGTTACCAAACCCGATACACACCCCCAGGGCGTCGCTAGGTGTTTTTTCGGGGCTCGGGGCCCCCAGTCTCCCGGGGGTCCCCGGGCCCTGCCGTTGGGGGTTGGGGACCGAACCCCGGCCCCTTTAGCTGCATGTGCGCCTTAAGGTGGACCACACCAGCTGAGGGCTTCTGCGGGCAGAGAGCGAGCGCTCCCTGCCCCGCAGGGCAGGTCCCGGGCCCGCAGGGCCCCCCAAAACAGCGGGGCCGCCGGGTTCCCCAAGCGCTGGGGACCCGCCGCGGGCCCCCCGCGCCTCAGCGGGAGTGTTTTCCCAAAGATGTTTATGTTTATGGACGCTGCCTTTTCCCCGGGCGACAGCCCCGTCATAGGCCCTGCGCCCCAGGAGCTTTCCGGGAAAGGGGTGCGCCGCCGGGGGGTTTTAAAAGGGGAGTATTAATGTTTTTTATTTTTAACCCCTTTTTTCCCATCCAGTGCCCCCAAAAAACTGCCTGGCCCCTCTAATGCCTTCCTGTGGCCCCCATATCCCTGCCTGTGGCCCCCATATCCCTCTCTGTGGCCCCCCTTTCCCCGCCCGTGGCCCCCTATCCCTGCCTGTGCCCTATATGCCCCGCCCGTGGCCCCCTTTTACTGGGCCCCTGGGGCCCCCTATACTGCCTGTGGGGCCCCCATATCCCTGGGCCCGTGGGCCCCCCCCTAACACTGCCTGTCCCCCCCATATCCCTGGGCCCGTGCCCCTATATGGGCCCGCCTGTGGCCCCCATATACTGCCGTGGCCCCCTATCCCTTCATGTGGCCCCCCCTTCCCCGCCTGTGGGCCCCCCTATAAATGCCTATTTTACCCCCTATTCTGCCCAGTGACCCTATATTCTGCCTCAGTGCCCCTATATACCTTCTTGTGGCCCCTATTTCTGCTCAGTTCCCCCCTTAGCCCCGTGGCTCCATTTACTGCCCCGGGGCCCCTATGGGACCTGCCCTGTTGGCCCCTTTTCTGGGCCGGGGCCCCCCCCATATTTCTGCCTTTTGGCCCCAAATTTTTAAAAAAACCCGGGGGGGGCCCGTGGCCCCCCATATTTCCCGCCTGTGGCCCTATATACCTGCCTGGGGCCCCATATATCTGCCTGTGGCCCCAGATACTGCTTCAGTGCCCCTTTTAAAACCTAACGAGGGACTGCTATACCTTTTAAATTTTGGGGGGTTGCTG